>JACCGJ010018343.1:0-234291 GCA_013407085.1 Atriophallophorus winterbourni | reverse complement strand
GAGTACCTACCACTGGCGCAAGAGCATACATATCAGCCGGATCAATAGAACTAAAGCCTCTAACGATTTTAAAGGTATCGATCAGATCCCCACGTAGTCGCCTTCTTTTTAGCGAGAAGAGATCTAGACTCAACAGTCGTTGTTCATATGACTTCCCAGATTGCCCTTTAATCATACGAGTAGCTAGGCGCTGAACACCTTCAAGAGTGGCAATGTCCTTTTCCAAGTAAGGAGACCAATGTCAATAGTTCAGTTAAGTTCAGTTCAGTTCTTTGGGCACAGGACGAGATGTGGCAGAGTCGCCCACGAGAGTCCAGATTTTTCGTGGTTAGTCCAATAGTATGTCAATAGTATATTGTGGTAAAAAAAAGCGACAAGCTTAAAAGAAAACCACAGGATGTTTTACACATGGATTCGAAAGTTCAGGGTTAAAATTAAGGTCCGAATGAAGAAAAACGTTGATACTGTAAGGGATGGGGATGCGAGCACCACAAAACTTTGGTTGATAGTTCCAGTTGAAAGCAGTTTGTGCGCTGAAAATCGGAAAAAAAAGTGCAGTATCATAGAGTATAGGAGGTTATAAAAAGTTATAACTTTTCAAACGTTATGAAGCAAATGAAACAAGTGCATATCTAAACGGTCTTTAAAAACAGAAAGGGAAGGGGCAGACACAACAAAAAGTGGTAGACTGTTCCAGGTTTGTGCAACACGAACGGCAAAAAGTGTTTACGACAGTCCAACCGGCTTGGTTGATGGGCGATTTTTAAATGATGCCCACGCGTACGATTGCCGGTAGCAAGCACAAGCAGTTCTTTACAGGGATGGCATTCTTCAGTGAGTATCATGTACGCCAGTATCAAGTCGCCACGGATTCGACGGTACTTGGATGAAAATAGGTTTAGTGCAGTGAGACGATCTTCGTAAGTATAACACTCAAGCCCCTTTACCAGTCTCGTGGCATGGCGTTGAGGCCGCTCAAGTACAAGTTCGTCACGCTTCAGCCACGGATGCCAGACGGAAACCGCATACTCCAAATGAGGGCGAACGTACGAATTTAGGAGGGCTGGAAAGAAGCGTATGTAAAACCGACCGAGAGCTCGCTTCAGTAGACCAACGTTTCGATTCGCCACACGTGATGCCTTGATACATTGAGCCGAACATCCGAGGTCGTTCTGAACTAACACACCAAGGTCTCTCTCTTGTCGACTAGCGAGGAGCTGGACATCACCCAGGGTATAAATGGGGTTACCCTGTTTTCGGATGCGAAGTACATGACATTTTTCAGCATTGAACCGTAAATGGTTCGCTACTGACCAGGCGTGAAGGGAATTTAAATCAGACTGCAACTCGCTAATAGCGTTTGGGCAAGAAAGCTCGCGCCATATTTTGATGTCATCAGCAAACATTAGAAATGGGGATGTCACTTGTTTGCCGATGTCATTGACGAATAAAAGAAAAAGTCTGGGTCCAAGAACCGATCCTTGGGGTACTCCACATTCAGTAGGGAAGGTCTCGGAAAGCGTCTCACGCACCCGCACACGAAGAATCCTGGAGGACAGAAATGCAGCTATCCATGTCAAGTGTGGAGGGCCAAATCCAAGAGTACGTAGCTTATGAATAAGTACCGCGTGGTGAACTCTGTCAAAAGCCTTAGAAAAATCAAGGTAGATAACGTCTACTCCGTATCCATGGTTGACTGATCTGGTCCAACTGTCTCTAGCTAGGAGTAAATTTGAAGTGCATGAATGACCACGGCGAAATCCATGCTGCTCACTAGTGATCAGACCCGAGAATTCGAATGCGCTCATTATATCTTCTACAATGATCGACTCCATAATTTTGGACAGCACCGGAGTTAATGTAACTGGCCGATAATTCCCTGCGTCACTGCGGTTACCTCCTTTGAATATTGGAGTTATTATTCCTTAATTCCAACCGTCTGGCGAAGACGGCGTCCCCCCTGAGGTGTACAAGGCCTGCTCTTCCGTTTTGATTGAACCACTGCATGATTTGTATCGTAAGATATGGGAACTAGAGGAGCTTCCACGCGACTGGGGCACTTCACTCTTGATCCCCATCGTGAAGAAATGTAATGCCGCATTGTGCGACAACTACCGTGGCATCAGTCTTATCGACATCGCCGCGAAGGTTTTTGCAGTGATTCTCTTATGCCGCTTTACGGAAGAGAGGGATATACGTACGCGAGTCAACCAAGGCGGTTTTCGTCAAGGTCGGGGATGCGTCGACCAGCTGTTCATATTGCGTCGGATTCTGGAACATCGTTACCGCTATCAGCAGGCAACAACCGCTTGTTTCATCGACTTCGAAGCCGCCTTCGACTCCGTCGACCGAGATTCGCTGTGGAGTGTGATGCTGGCGGATGGTATGCCGGAGAAACTTGTGCGCATGATGCAAGCGTACTATTCATTCACGCAGAGCCGCGTACGCGCATATGGAATGGTGTCCTCCACGTTCCCCATTAGGACTGGTGTCCGGCAAGGGTGTCCTTTGTCCCCTGTGCTATTCAACTTCGCGATCGATTGGACAATGAAGCAGGCGCTTTCAGATTACGCCGGTGTGATACTGAGTCCGAGCGTTTCGATTGCCGATTTGGAGTACGCCGACGACATCGTAATTTTGGGGGATGATCCTGAAACGCTTCAGACGACCCTGGAACGCCTCAGCTCATTTGCTTCTATGCTGGGGCTACGAATCAACACGCGCAAAACTAAGTATTTTACCACCGCCACTGGACCTCATCTGCCTCTCACGATTGGTGGCGAGAACTTGGAGATGGTGAACACTTTTCGTTACCTTGGTTCGTGCGTGCTACCGCCAGGCCAAGCCAGGGATGAGATACCGACCCGTGTACAAGCTGCGCGCACGGCGTTTTCGCGACTACGTTGGGTTCTATTTAGCCGTAGAGAAATCAGCCGACGTACAAAGCTGCGCGTCTACAGAGCGGCGATTCGCCCAGTTCTCACTTATGGATGCGAGACGTGGCCTGTGCGGGTGGAGGATATGCGGAAACTAGAGGTTTTCGACCACTGGTGTCTCCGACGCATCCTCAATGTTCGATGGGATGAGCGGGTAACGAATGACGAGGTTCGCCACCGTTGTTTTGATATCCCTCGCCTGAGTTCGATATTGCGGCAACACCGACTGAGATGGTTTGGCCACATCCTGAGACGCTCGGACGCTGAACTAACCAGGATGACACTATCGCCGACACCCTGCGCAGAATGGCGTTGTCGTAGCGGAGGACAAGTGAAGACTTGGCTCGCCACCGTGAGATCGGACGTGGAGCTGCTTGGCCTACGATCGGTTTACGGATGGCGCACGTGGGACCGGACCTGGCTTACAATCTGCGCGGATCTCGCTTCTAACCGCCGAGCGTGGGCGGCTGCAATCCGTGATGTCAATGAAGCCGACTCATCCTCCAGGAGGAGATAGTCGCACTAAAGTAAGTAAGTAAGTCTGGCACTGCAACCGTGTCTAATAAGCGCTGAAAATATAACGCAAGAGGTTCAGAAATGGCATCAGCGACTGCTTGTACCGCCTTTGGCGTGATTTGATCGATTCCTGCAGAAGAATTTGCACGAAGCAGCAATATCTGCTTTCTTACTCGGGTAGCAGTAAATGTAACCGATGAAAAATGGAAGGGAAGATCAGGCTGCAAAAATAGCGGTAACACTTTTGCCGAATTGCCGAAGATTGGCATGAAATGCGCTCTCAAGGCATTTGCGGCCTCCTTCATACTTGTGGTCGGACCTCCATCAGTTTGTAGTGGCGGGATACCAGAGCGAACATGTTGCTGCTCGCTGACATACTTATATAGTGACTTTGGGTGCTGGATGATGGCAATACGGCTTTGACTGCACCGGAAAAAGCCGATGCGTTGCATTCATTCTTCTGCAGTGTTTATCGGCGCGATTCAGGTAACTGTCTAGAAACTCACGAGTGCAGAGCACCTCACTTTAGCTCGGTGGAGGTTAATCAGGAAATGGTCACCACAGTTCTGTAGTGCGCTGCATGCTCGAACAGGCTAGAGTCTCACTACCATTTCCTGTTCTATTTTCTTCCTCATATCTGTCTAGGCCTGGGCAACCTGACAGTATCTTAGCCCACGTGCAGTCTGTGACTGTGTGGCACTTTGCCCGGATCAAGCTTGTGCTTTTATACCATATACCATACCCTGCTGCTTTGCAGGTCGCACTTGGTTGTGCACAGGCTAGAGAAGCTGATTCGAACAAACGCCGAGTGGTGCTGTGGACGCCGCTTTGTACCTAAATTCCCAAGACTTCATTGATGCCGAATCATCCTCCAGGAGGAGATAGTCGCACAAAAGTAAAAGTAAGAGAGATGGTTCGCTGCCTACGCCCCAGACGAGACCAAAGGCGAATGTAAAGTAACTAAGTCTACTGAACTTATCCATCATACGGTATCGGGTTACGAATACACCATCCCTTCTGTATCTTATCAGCATTATCGAAGATTTAATTACTGATAACCCTCCCTTTATCACTTCTCTAGGTCCCAGCGACAATGTTGCTTTGACATTACACTTTTCATGGACTATTTCAACGATGGTATGATGGTATGGTATGAAAGCTCAAGCCTGATCAAGGCAAAGTGCCGCACAGTCAGAGACTGCACGTGGGCTAAGATACTGTTAGGTTGCTCAGGCCTAGACAGATATATGGGCTGGGTTACTGATCCTAACTTATTCCACCAATTTGTCGCAGCCAACTCGTAGTATTTTTGTGTTGGACCAGATCGATACTAACTTTACCACGTTTTCAGCTCAGTGTCACCCACTACTACGTCTTGCTAGTCACGAAAAGCTTCTCCGTTGAAAGTAGCCCTGATCATTCATCCGTAGTCGAACTCGGAAAGCCATAACACATGGAAACTTGACATGGCTGTTTCCAGATAGTTAGAAATCAAACTGACTGGAAAATGTATATGTTCTCCATCAAGAAAAATGTCAATATGGCATGCACATCTCCAAAAATGTTTTCAAGATGTACTCACATCAATCGCTTGGGAAACTGTAAAAGTGTTCAATTTTTAGCCTCCATCCCCATCATTCCTTCTCCATCACACGACAAACAAGAATTATCATCAACAAATCCTATTCCCAATCCGTTTTACGAACTCCGCTACCATATCCCGAGTGCGGAAGCAAGGTGTTATCATTTGTATATTTAAAGGCGGCGTCCGGGCGGTACCTGAAGACCGTTAAATGAAAATTGTTCTTCTGAATGATTATCATGTCAATGACCGGACTTTGTGAACGAAGACAATGTGACGTGTCTTACACGGAGCAAACCTCTGCCATGTATACAGAAGAAACCAATAGACACACCATAAGAACCAACGAATTCAATAACAAGTTTTCCAAAAACCTGAACATGTTGGTCATACCAGCCTTATCAGCAGTGGCTTACAAGTACACATTTTGTTTTCCGCTTCTCCATTGTTTTTAGACATGCGGATCCTAGTCGTACTGTCCCTACCGGATGAGTGTAAAGCCCACGAAACCAGTCGTGGTGTATATATGTGTGCGTGATGGAAGTGCATATAAATGCGGATTTTGTATCCAAAAGAACTTTTGATGATAATACCATCTAACTTGATGGCGGCTGGTCCAACAATCGCAGCAACTTATGAATTATTATCATTCAAATGTTTGTGTGTATGTTCTATAGCTCATACATCCGCCGTGTTTATGTCCCACCTCATTTTGTAACGTTTTTCAGTACCTCAGGTTCACCGGATGTAGTCATACCAATGCTTGCACAATGTAGTGGATCCCGAGTCTTTCTATGCTCGAGCCGTTGGATGAATTTCTGTCGATTGTCCATAAGTTACTCTGACCCGGACTCGTCGAAGCCACGCAAAATTAGTCCGAAACTCTTGGGAAAATATCGCAAAGCGTTGCAAGATTTGCTTCGTCAAAAATCTGAACTTGTTGATTGTGACCTACTTGAAATATCTTCGGTAAGTTCGAAAGTTATGCAACTGTTCCTTTGATGCTGTCGGTCAATTTAGACATCTTTAACTAGCTATCAGTATGAGTATATTGAAGGCTCTGCTTTATCATCAATTGTGTATTGGTTTCTCATATGATCAATTTTTCAGTGCTACTTAATTTTTGGTTGGAATATACTTGTGAGTGAATAACTTATGGTCAAACACTACTGCTCAGTCTCAAATTCCATGCGTCGTGCGAGACTACTTTTCTCAGACTTAAACAGGTAACGGCTGCAGTAATAGCACCAACTATGCTGCAATCTAAGTGAACGCCTAATGACATTAGATTAGAGTCAAGCGAATTGCCGCATATGTTTATTTTGTGTGGGTTCGATGATAATCCTTTCAATTGACATGCCACGAAACCAAGACACAAACGTTCATCCTTACCTCCATTTTTTGACTATCGCTAGTGCAACTACAAAGTAGCTGTTTGTATGATCACAGATTTTACAATCCCTCAATGTACTTGCTATACGCGAACTAAATCTTCAGATTATATTGCCCAGAATGGTACTCTCCGTTCTTAAACTGAAGCGGTGTGCAACCGTGTGGTACTTCAGTACTGCACATTTGACATTGTGCGAAATCGATTTGCCACCTCTACTGAGCTGCATGCGAAACACACCGGAGTTTCAACGCCATTTTTATTTCTCTCTAGACCTGGGCTACCTGGCAGGATCTTAGCCCACGTGCAGTAGACGACTCTGCGGCACTTTTGCTTGGATCGGTTTTATGATTTCATACATATATACATAGTGGTGTCTCTAAGGCGTTGGCTGAAGTTTTCCAGAGTTGAACTTCTATCTGACAATAGGATTACTGATGAAAAGCATGCGGATATGACCAAGGTGTAAAACCATATGCGACTGACCGCTTTGCATTTACTGTGTTTGTTTTACACCCAAAACTGTAAAGTATTGTAGCGTATCTCCAAAAGAAACTTGCCTGCGATGTCAGCATTAAAACCAATTTATCATTTAGTTTTAATGTTGACGTTTGTGTTGTTGACAAGATCTCACATTGTATGTACGAAATAGGTGTAGCGCTCCCAAACCGCCGTCAGTTGCAACCAGATCGCGATTTGTTGCTGTATACTAAAAGTTAGATGTACAGCGCAGATGTGGGTGCCGCGCTCCTGGCGGATATATGTGGAAAATATCTGTCGGCTCTCTGTGTTTCACATGTTGTCTTAGATGCATCATTCAATTTCGGTTGCAGCTTCGTCTTATAAATATAAACGTTCGTCGATGAGTGTTATAGAACCAAAGGATTGCAGTCTTGAAGACATCCTTCGTGTATTCACTTGTGATGGTTAAGCCGCGTGTTAAAAAATTCTTCCTCACGTCTTGCCATAACATGCCTTACAGAGCTCGGTAGAAGCTGCAAAACAAGTCAGCTGGCAATTCACATGATTGTTATATAGTACCAGAACATAAATCAAGTAATAATGACCCGAATGCTTAACACTAAAAATTTTTATACTATTAGTCACTATTGTCTAACTGGACCCAACATTACGTGTAGCGAGAACAAAGACGCCTTTCAGGCAAATAGCTTTTACCGTCTCTGACCAATAGATAGTTTAAGCTGCAGCTCGTCTGTATTTATGCTCTATTTCGCGAAAACAATATGACCGACTAATCAGAATCGGAAATCAGGAATTTAGTAGATATAATAAGTTTTTGGGGATAATAATGATATTTCCCCAACATTGATGCAATATGCTATGCTGTCGCGCTTGTGCTTTCATACCATACCATTGCAATTATGCACTCGGTATATGGTAGCAGCGTAATGCTGTCCAAGAAGGTGATGATGAAATGTTTGTGCTGTATTGTTTTATCATATTGTTTTGGAAAAAGCACGTGCAGTAAACGTGAGAATGAAATTAAAAAATGGCGAAGGGCTTAATGTGTGTTATCAAATTGTCAGACGAATTGATTTATTCTAATCGCTGACCAACAACTTCGACTACGATAGATGAACAGATATTAGTCCACAAAATATTTGACATTTGTGCGCGAAATAAGTTACCGCCAAACTACCTATTATTTGACAAACAAGAAGTGAATTTGTAAGTTTCTGTTGGCTGACAAGCAAATATGGTATATAGATATAGCATTGGTTACTTTTCAACTCTAAATGCTCTATGCTGTGCAGCTAACATCGTGCTAAATGATTTTCCAGCGGTAGTGAGCTGCAGGTGGAAACGCGCTGGAGTCCCACTGCCATTTATGTTTCCATTCCCATCTGTCTATGCCTGGTCACCTCAAAATATGTTAGCCCAGATGCAGCCCAAGGCTGAATGGCACTTGCCCTCATCGTAGCAGGTCATCTTGTACGCGGATAGGATGCAGTCCATATCCTTGTTGCACTACTATCTAAACGTATCCCACGCTGCATATTTCTCATGCTTCTACTCATCTCATCTCAGCTTCAGCCATCCTCTATTGCCGGCCATTATGAGGTGCGATGTCTTAAACCCAGAAATTTTGCTATCGATGATGCAGTGTCGGTAAACAAACTTATATTTGAATTACACCGTTGTGTACTAAATCATTCAGATGTTCTCCGGTAGGTCACTTTGTTTCATATTCTTATTTCGTTCCTTTTATAGCGCGCAGTTGTTCCCGAATGATCGTTCAAGAAAGTTGCCCATTTTTAACTTTACCATTGATTCGGAAACCAAGGTGCGAAATTTGTTATCTTTTAAATTCACATATCTGGGGTTTTGCTTTAATGCGCCTTCGCCGTATTTTTATTTTTATATACTTCGTTTTGACGCTATTTTCTATTTTAATCTCTCGCCACCTTGTTTAGCATCTGAATTTTCAATTTCCGAACCCACAAGACTGACGATAACAATAGCTGTTTACCTCCTTAAGCGCATAAAATGGCCCTACTATCTGTAGTTGTGGAGATTTTAGTTGGAGTTTTTCATAGCATTAGTTATCAATGTTCCTACTAGGTTTGCCATGAATTGTATTAATGTGTAGATAAAGCCACGCTTCGCACAGCGTCTTTCTTTCTCATATCTGTCTAGGCTTTAGCAACCTGACAGTATCTTAGCACACGGACAGTCTATGACTGTGCGTCAATTTGCCTGAATCAGGTTTGTGCTTTCATTTATACGTATGAGTTGATTGACGTCACCTGGATTTCGATAACCGCTGCTCTCCTCTAATCCCTAGCCTAACTTGGACAGCTAGCTATTCGTAATACGGTATTTTTAGGATTTAAGTTGATCTGAAGAAACGGGTTAACTGACACGAATTTTTTTCGTTGGACCACCTTTCGCTCACCAGCAAGGGCCCGCTTTAAAATGTTCCATGAATTCTAGATAACTTGATGGTCCGATCTCAATCTCGTTCCATTTGACTAATTTCAGTTGATAGAATTGGACGCGTCCTGTGGCGTATCAAGTAGCGTTACCGAGACCGTCAAACCAACCAATGCGTACGGCTTAGACCGGGACAAGTTGATGGCAAAAATTCGTTCCAGACTGAAAAATGATGACGAGTACAATTTGCAGGTAATTGGTTCGCTTTTCCTCGTTTCAATAACGGTAGCGTATTAAAATATCTATATCTGCATTCTCAACTATTACACCCACACACCAAATAGGGAGTAGAGAATTTATATGTATGTATGAAAGCATAAGCCTGATCCAGGCAAAGTGCCGTACAGTCAGATACTGCACGTGGTCTAAGATACTGTCAGGCTGCCCAGGCCTAGACAGATATGAGAAAACAAATTGAGATAGTAGTGAGACTTCAGCGTGTTTCAGCATGCAGCTCACCACCGGTGGCCAATCAATTTAGCACCGTGTTAGCCGCGCAGCACAGAAGTACTGTACGATTGCAAATCCGTGCAATGGTAGGCTGAATAAGGCTGGCACAACCGACCTCTTCAATTGCATGCGTCCACATATCTGTGGATGGTTTTTACCCATTGGTTCGAATGAAAAATCCGCATTTACATGCATTAGCATCACACACCCCACGACCAGTTTCGTGCTGTTTGCACCGATCAGATAACGACAGTATGAGCAGGATCCGCGTACCTTGAAGCAATAAAGAAATGATAAACAAAGTTTGAGCTTCTGGATATATCTGGCACGAATAACCTCTTCAATCACATGTAAACACATGTGGATTGGGTAAAACCCATGGGTTCGAAATGCAAATCCGTATTTTCCCGCTTTGAGTTATTCCCCCGCGTATATATTGTCGTTCGATCTTTTCCTTGGAGCTTCATTTTCAAACAAAATCTCGTTTCACTTTAACAAAACAAAGGAAATGATAGTTTCTTTTTAATTCAAAAAATCTTCAGTTACCAAATAATGATATGATCGTTGGGCCTCACAAATAAGCTCCTCTTTGTATGAATTTAGACCCACATGCTACTTGTGAGTAGCCTGTTTTGTTAAACATTACCTTCACCAAAAATACGGTTTCTCATCATGCACTCTATCCCGCTTTATCTCGGTTCGGCAATGCTTGAAACCCCGTGTTACATTCTCGAATCTAAGCACTGGATTTGGCTGCATCTTGCTGGTACAAGACACTTATTTTTTTCCATTTTGCCGTTAGTCGTTGCTGGAAAGCCTCCTCTCGTTTAATTTGCGTCGTAAGATGAACTACTTTGAGCCCAATATCTGTGATCAGTTATTAAAAGCCTTGTCTTCAGTAACTGCGCGCCAGACCACGGTGCGCCTGTAATATGAGAGATTATACCTTCAATCGGATGTGCACCAATGTGCAATTGTTCTGTACTGCGCAGTTAACCGTGCTAAAATGATTTGCCAAAGGTACTGAGCAACATGCGAAAACATGCTGGAGGGTGACTTCTATTTTCCTATCTTATATCTGTCTAGGCCTGGGCAACCTGGCAGTATCTGAGCCCATGTGCTGACTATGACTGTGTCACACTTTTCCTCTATCCTGGTTTACGATTTGATACACACATACTACATTCAATCACAACGCACGGTCGGTAAATGCCATCCGCATCTGAGCGTGTTAATTTCAGTCGTTTTATCGATTGGTATAGATTCACTGCGGGATCAACTCTACCCAGTTTTGGCTCTTCCAATAATATTTTGCAATGGATCTGAAGTGTACCCTTGCCTAATCCTATTGTTCACCAAGATTCTGTCGTTTGAGTACCTGCTGAAATTTGGCAGTTGGCTGCGATAACCTCTTAGTTCATCCAATGTGTGACAACATATCACATGTAGCTGTCCGTTGTGTTGTACCTGGAGTACACCAGTACAGTCTGTGACTGTGCGGCACTTTGCCTGGACCAGGCTTATGCTTTCATACTCATACTCATACCTTGAGGTAGACATTTCCTTCATGACCTGATCGATCGCAAAGGGGAAAAATCAGTTGTTTGAAAAGCGCCAGCGTGCAAATACGGATTTTTCGTTGAAGCACTTGGGTTTAAGCTCATCCACGTGTGATTTTCGGAGACATCGATTGAACAGGTTTGTCATACCAGCTTTATCCAACGTTGGCTTGCAAGTTCAAACTTTGTTTATATTTGCGTCCATTTTTATCGCACACGCGTTGAAACAATAGAATAATAGTAAACAAGTTGTGACTGTGAAGACGCTGTGGAATAGGTTTCATGCGGCCGATCAAACTTGCCCGCATTAGACACACACGCACTCATTCCATTGTTTTGTCTATTTTCGAATGACTGGTTCAGAATTCTCAAAAGCCAAAGGTTCCCAAACAAATGACACGTCAGCTTAGCACATACTCGGTTTGCAATGCTTGGGTGGTGTACTTTACTTGGCGACATATTAATTACGTTAGACAGAAGTGGTTTCAGTGGGCTGGGTCAAAAATTATCCTATCTTTCATGGTATGCGGCTTCTGATCATACTGGCCCTACTGATTAAGGCAACTATCATGTAACCAGTCGTGGTGTGTGTGTGACGCAAATGCCCGTGTTTAACCCCATCTACATTGTTTTACCACGTGATTGAACAGGTTGGTTGTGCCATCCTTTTGATCAAGTCGCACAAAATGTTCACATTTTGTTTGTCGTAGCTTTGGAATGTCTATGACTGTGCGGCACTTTTCCTAAATCACGCTTGAGATTTGCAAGACTATTTAAAACATTCGTACAACTAATCTGTTCGTTACTGATCTCGTCTTTTACGTTCCCGACAGCTGTTTGTTCAATAAAGTTCATACAAACAAAGAACTCGCTTTGTCTTGCATCGCCAGCTACTTCATGATATATGGACTGTCAGTGTGTGTGCAAGATATATATATATATACAATATTCACTACCCTTTCCTTTTTACTTAATTACTTGTGTGCGACTATCTCCTCCTGGAGGATGAGTCGGCTTCAATGAAGATTCTTGGGAATTTGGATACAAAGCGGCGTCCCCAGCACCGCTTGTACTTTCCTTCTCATATCAGTCTAGGCCTGGGCAACCTGACAGTATCTTTGCCCACGTGCAGTCTGTGTCTGTGCTGCACTTTGCCTGGATCAGGCTTGTGCTTTCATACATACATACATCTCGGTCATGTCTTTTTGCTGTTCTATGACATCCGATGTTGCAAATGTCGAATTGGCTGGTAGCCGATCAGGTCTGGTTAACACTTCTTAGCCGTTTTATCACGTTTGCGTGCATACTTGAACGTGTTGCTCTGCTTTGCAGTCGTGTTAGTCTCACAAAAATTAAATCATGTAATTCGTCAAAAATTCTCGGACACTTAATACTCCAGTCCTCCATGCAATACCTGAGCTACACGTTTTCCCCCCGTTTCTTATAATTTTAGATTACTTTTTGGCAGTAAAATCGCACTATATCGTTGTTTTGTTCAGACGGAAGCTTCCTGCGGGCCCCTGCCACATTCCCCTTTCGTTCGAAAATGGACGAACCATTGGAAAAAAGAACACAGTAACGTGGAAAGGCTTCACAAGGAACGTCGCGAAAGTCGTAAGAATGCGGGATTGTGCCGTATTCAAAGTCTAAATGCTGGTTTCGTGACATTAACCGATGTAGATAAATGAAATATATGTTGAAGTGTATGCTCATACTCTTTGCTATTTCAACCTAAATTCGACCCATCTTTTTGAATTTATTTATTTACATAGCGTATCCGATCTTATTAGGTTATCGGAGTGTTTCTAGTTATTAGTACAAAACTGTACAAGGCGGACAAGCGCTTTTAACTGGGTCTTTCATTAGGTTTTTCAACATGCTGCAGGGCAATATAAAGGTTGAATTACTGCAACCGATTTAGATTGTCTCTGTAGTTTCACTACCCATTGTGACGTAACTATGAAAAAGCAAGTTGACATGCATAGAATTCGCTGGCTAGGCCACGTATTGCGAATAGGAAATCATCTTTTTTGGTGACGCGGTTTTGTTTGCAACTCCTAATGGGATCGTTGTATGGGTAGCCATACTGATGTGGCTTGTAAACTAGCTGCAATTGGTGCGACTGGTCCCTCAGGTTGGGGTCCAAGTGATCAGAATACACAGTGGCTTTTTCATTCATTATTCATTTAGTCCTCTCCGTGCCGGGTGGCACATGAGGCGAAGACAACTTCACGCCAGTGGCTCCGGTCTGTCGCTGCTTCCGTTGCCGTCTGCACCGTGAATCTTTGTGCATGTAGTTCGCGTTCCAACGTTCTGCGCCAAGTTTCCTTGGGCCGTCCCCTTTTTCGTTTACCTTGCGGATGCCAGTGCATGGCTACCTTCGTATGCGAACTGTGATCCATCCTGCAGACATGACCGAACCACGGATCTGTTGTCATCGTTTCCGTAGCAATGTAGGTTTTACGGGATAGGGTTGCTAGCCCTAAGCCCAACCCTCCTCCTTTCTCAAACGGGCTTGGAACCGTCCTTGGCGGAGTTACAGTGGCTTTTTACCCTTAGTAAAATAGAACAAAATCGTGTTAAGTGACGGTTTCGTTGTAGACATGTTTTTGACGTGTTTGATTAATGTTGTATGTTGTCACGTAAGGTGGCGAGGTGAGCTTGTTATTATCCGTGGCAGTAAAAACCGCAAGAAAGCTGTCATGCTGACTTCGCTTAACTCGTTCGCGATGATTGAATGCATGTTTGATTCGTAGTGTAGACACCTCGTCTCATTGTCTCTCTTCTAAAACTGCAGTAGCTTTTTAAGTTCCACCCTTACCCTTCATTGTAGGATATGAAGGTTTCCTGGTGGTACGGCAGTTAAGCACTTGTTACTGGTGTAATGCTATCTATGGTGATGATGAGTTTCACTGGAACTGAACGCTTCAACCTCTAAAATCATCGTTCGATCTGTCGCAGCTTGTGTCCATGGTTTGCCGATTGACTACTTTCCAGTTCGTTCTACAAACGAGATGCAGAGTTAACCTTAGAGTTAGCCGTGTACGTAATTCCTATTTATAGTTTAAATGCACTATCGGATGTACCAATGAGATTAGTTTCGAAACTGAAATTGGTGTTTACCAAGCCATAGTGCGCCAAATGTATTTTTCTGATAGACATGGCTTATGATATTACAATCAGTTCGGCGACGGATCCTGGGGAGGTAAGTTTGGGCATGCGATTTAGAGAGCAAGTATTTCCCTACATGAAGCAATGAAGACTGTAATCGTTGGACCATATCCTCGGTACGTCAGGTTGATCCCCAGGAAACATCCTTAGATATATGCCTAGCGGTGATAGACCAATGAAGACTGAATTAAAATCTCAAACGAGCATTCTCACGGGCAGCATGGCATCGATAGAAAGTGCCAAATGATAAACTACCATAAAACCAAGACAGAAAAACGTTCTAACTAGTTGGGAAATGTGTTGTTTACAACAGTACATAACCTACATAAAACGTAGGCACTGGCAGGATGTGCCTTCAATTAGCGTGAAACAAGTTTTTTGAACAAGTAGAACGACATTAGCTCGACACCATTCTGGTAACTTTTACTGTCTTGCATCATAATAAGCTTTCCTAGCCACTCCATTGTTTAAATGCATGGGTGTGCACTTATGCAGTACTTATGTACTACTTAGTTTACTTACTTGTGTGCAACTATCTCCTCCTGGAGGATGAGTCGTCTTCAACGAAGAGTCTTGGGAATTTGGGTACAACGCGGCGTCCCCAGCACCACTCGGCTTTTGTTCGAGTCAGCTTCTCTAGCCTTTGCACAACGAAGTGCGACCTGCAAGGCAGTAGGGATTTACCAGAAAGAGGGGGTGTGCACCAACCAACCGTCTACTAGACTCTGTTCCAGGATTTTCATCAGGGTTTTCTCCCGAAGCCTTTCCGCGATCGGGTATCCCGCAAGGCAGCGGAGGTTAAAATCGGTTTTCCTTCCCTTAGATGAAATGACCTCACAGGCTGACGAGCTCCATCTCCCGAAAGCAAACTGATTTTCAGGCGCCAGTCACTCGCCCTTGCCCTTTCTCCTGTTGGTAGAAGAAGTTCCGCTGGGCTCGGGGAGACACTCGTGCAGGCCAGAAGCTGGGCTTGGTTGTCAGAGGCTATTTGAGAATTTGAAAGTAATTCGTTAATCGCAACTGATTACCTCACTTCCTCGCGAAAATATCGCTCCGATCGATACTCGCGACCCTCTTTGTTGGTGATTGAAGTACCATTGCTGTCTGTGATCTTCTCACTGACCCTAGTATAGTAGGAGCTTATCCCCACTGCTACACACGGCTATGACAACCTTTGGTACTTATGTACTGCGCAGCTAACGCCATGTTATTCTGATTTGCCACGGGTAATGAGCTGCATGCGTGAAACACGCGGGTGTATCACTACCATTTCCCCTTTCTTATCATCATCTTCATAATCTGTCTAGGCCTGGGCAACCTGACAGTAAATTAGCTCACGTGCAGTCTCTGACTGTACGACACTTTGCCTGGATCAGGTTTGTGCTTCATTCATTCATTCCTCTTTCTTATATCTGTCTTGTCCTGTGTAACCTGAGAGTATCTCAACCAACGTGCAGTCTAAGACTGTACGGCATTGTGCACGCTTCAAGCTTGTGATATCATACATGCATATAATCGTTTACGCTGTTCTATGGTAGGATGGGTGTTCAGTGACGTTACAACCATTCAGCCCACGTGCGTGGACACCAATAATTCGACTGATCAGTAAAACGGGTTCATTGACACACACGGAACCATTGGTATACAGAATAAAGCACATAAGTTCCCATGGGGTCCTTTCAACTAGTGGTCCCACCGTATCCTCGAGAAATCAGTTTCTTGTTCGAATCACCTAAAACCGTTCTCTGTACAACGCATTGTCTATACGAACCCGCTCCATATAGGACGAGAACTAAAGCGAAGAGTTGACACTCTTAAGCATAGTGTTATTGTTTGCGCTGTTCATAATTTTTCGTACCATTAGCATCATGGAGCTGTGCAGCCTGCACTTCCGTTAGTGTATAATGGATGGCCGTTAATGTGTCTTAAACACAGTGACCCGTGAATGCATACCGTCTGCAATGTTAAATGGCGAAACTGGACTAGACAACAATTTGTACCGTTTTTACCCATTCGTCAATAATTAATCCTGTTGATCGATCGATCGAATATGTCGCGTGAAAATTAAAGTAGATACTGAAGATATTATGGGCAAGAGCCACTGCTCTTTTGATCTTCTGGTTGCATTAGCCATTCGTCTGTCAGTTCTCTGTGAAAATAAACCCTAATCCTACATTTTCATTCTTGTTCACACGACCGAGTTTGAATGTTCTCAGCACACAAAATTACTTTGACAGCGTTGCAATGTGATTCCTGGTTTACTTTTTCTCGTATAAATATGTACAATTAACAAGCAACCGTCGTGTTTCGTTTGAATGTCCTTCCCAGGGAACGGTCATTTCGGGCCTATTGAGCTGCCACAGTATTGAACAACGGTTTCGAAGCCAGTTTGGCTGACCGATTCTTGGATTTTTTGCGCTTTTCTTTCCTCAAATGGACCGCGGAAAGTACATCTGGACCACTGGATTCCATGACAGGTTGCGGTCGATCAATCTCGATTTCCACCGTTCTCTCGGGTTGCCGTTGTTTTAACATTTCCAAATCGTGTTCTGTTAACCGATGGGGTGCGACTTCCAGCATGATTTCCAACAGATAAATAGCGTAGTCGTACCACCTTCGTTCTGCCTCGGTGTGAAATTCGGGTTCTTCGTAAGTCGTTTGTTGCAAAAAATGCTCGCAGTTCTCCACCATTGTTCGGACCAGGCTGCATGCATAGCTTTTCCATTGATTGCGCTCATGACCAAGACGCTTCACTTGTTCTTTCAGTTCATCATCCTCATTTTTCTGTAAAGGTGACGAAGATGTATGGGAATGGGTCACAATATTCGCGATAGAATTCATACAATAATGAAAAACGCGAGAATAATGCATGTTTGCGGAACAATCGAGCTTAACTGATGTCACCATGATGTGTCCTTGTCTGACATCTAATTTTTAATTTGAACGTGGTGTACAATTCTTGCTTTCATTTCAATGAACATGTTGGATTACGTCCACTAACCGATGATCGAAATAACATTGGACATTTCTAGACCAATTGACGTTTTCTAGATGATGCCGGCTTTCACCTATCCTAGAATTTGTATACACAGGAGCAGACCAATTCCGTTCTGCGCCGTTGTATTAAAGATCGCTTGAGGGACTTTTAATGAGCAGGAAGCAATTGTGTATCAAATCTCAATGTAATCAGCCTCCTATATGACTTGCCCATTTTTAATTGAAGCTGATTTGAAAAAAACAAGAAAGTTGAGTTTAAGATAGCTGAATTAGCGATACTGAACGTGTAATGCATGTGGTACATTGCAATTTTGAACTCACTAAACGTACTGTAACCTAGCGTGGGTTTATAAGTTTTGTTTAGTTGCGAGGTGGCTGGTGGAAGGACTTCATGCAGCACAGTCATTTCAGTGTCTCCGGAGAATGACACTGCTACGTGGCTATTATGTGTTGTCGATGGTCTCCTTCGTTCGATACCGACCATGAATGTACATCATACAACCGCGTAATGGTTTCATGCTACACATGCGTTTCGAATGACTAGACACCCCGAATCTGGAGGAATAATCTCTCCCGCATTGCCCACAGCAATAGGTAATACTCGGTTGATCGGCGGCATCAACGCTGACGCTGTGATCTGCGTTCAGTAGCTGAGAGTATTATTTGGTCTTCCCCTGGGATAACACTTCGAACAGTGTCTCCGAATTGAGCGGTTTAGAGCAAATTATTTACAAATCATCAATTCAATGTCAAGAGCTTTCGCATCTCTTTTGCAAATGTCTTTGTACCGCAATTACGGTCTGCCCAAAGGTCGACAGCCTGATTTCCATTCTGTACACATTACCGGTCTAGCGTAGGCAACGCTGTCATTGTAGGGTGAAAATACTTCCTAGACCAGCTTTAAACAGTACTCCAGGTATGATGAATGCACACTGAAGTGAAGTGAAACTTATGCTATCACCTATGTGCTAGCCAACTTCTTCCAACAATACATTTATCGAATCTTATCTGCAACATCTCTTGATTGACGCTCCGCTAACCCAGCTATTTTTGCTTTGAATTCTGAACAAATAAAAAGTCTTACTTATTCTGTGTTGTCAGTTAAATCGCAGCAGTTTTGATTTGAAAAGCGGTAACGAGGTTGGCCGAAATACCTAGGTGATTTCGAACAGCGTGGCTGCGTAAAGACATTAGATTGCAGGATAAAATTTACCACCGAGCTACAAAGCTAGTTGATGGGATGCAGCAAATCCTATACCAAGAGTGAATGGCCATGATTGGAATTGACCGATTTTACACAAAGGTTAGTAACTAAAGACGATCCACATGTATAAAATACTGCGGATGGAAAATCACCCTCTACGCGATTTTATAGAAGTCAGTTCCCCTGAGAATACACGGAGTCATTCAGGTTGCCTCGTTATACCGCACTCAAGACTCGATTGTAGACGTCATTTCTTCTTCGTGCGTATTTTCTTTCTGTGGAATTCACTATCACAGTATATTGTGAACGCCAACACCATCCGTGATTTCAAATCGAAACTGGATGCTTAAATCAAAGAGCACTCCAATATCGGCCCTGCATATTGATCACATATGAACCCACACAAACCAAACACCTCAATAGAATTTTGATTGCATCCTCTGTGTTTTTTACAGCTGTCATCAAATGGTATATATAAAGCGATTACTTTTTTCACCGAAAATGTCATTTAATCACAATAACCATTGTATCACAATTTGACCATCGATGGCAAGGCATCTAAATGTATTCAAGGCCGATCAGAAAATCATAATCATGAAATGAATGACAAATGTATTGTGGTGCTCACATCCCCATCCCTAACACACCACTACCGGTTTCTGGCTATTTGCCGTCATCAGGTGGAGACAGTAAGATCAGGTTCAGTGAGCCTTGAAACAGTGGAAAAGCGGTAAACAAAGTTAAACTTGTTTGCCACTGTTATATAGGGTTCTTCCAAAGAACCACGATGTTCAAATACAGAATCACAAAGTGATTTCTGGCCAAGCGCTCGAGACGCATATAAAAGACCAATGTATTGTGGTGCTCACCGATAGTGGTGTGAAAGGGATGGGGATGTGAGCACCACAATGAAATGAATGTATTATGATCCAGTTCTGCGCATCCTAAAATAGTTAGTTAGGATAGTAGATAAATCGCTGTTCTGCGCATTTGAAAACATCTGTCGCGATGATAGCAATAAAAACCTGCCCATCGTCGATTTGAAGATCCTGGTTAGCAAGGGAGCCTAATTAAACGCTAATTTAACCGAGTAAAATATCCATGAATGAAAATAGTTTGTCGTGCAGCGGGCTCTTCATCCTATGCGAAAGACGCGTCCGAAGAATATTGAATAACCCTAGTATACAAGCAAATAGGATTTCGGTATTATACAGCGTGCAGAACAACAACAGTGGATTATAAATTAACTTCTTGTTTGCCATTTCCCACGCTTTCAAGGCATGTTGATCCTGAGCTTACCCGATGAATACAAACAGCACGAAATTGGTCGTGAGGTGTGTGATGGACATGCATGTAAATAGCGTTTTTTAATGATTTCCCCTGTCCCTTTCATTCAACTTAGGATTAGTTAGGTGAATACAGTTTGAACCTAAACCCCGTTCGTACTGAGACATTTAGTCTAACGAAGCTTCTATGCTAGAAATGAAACGTTGATTGCAAACTTTTTCTTTTTATGTGTATAATCGACGATTAGTTGCGCTGCAATGTGAGATAAATTGTCTGTTGAGTAATATAACGTTCCACGTATTCCATGGAGTGATGTGTGCCTCTCGTATATATCTGTCTTGGCCTATGCATGGCAATTTCCCCTGAATACAGGCTTGTAGATTCATACATTTTACAACGCCATCATCAACTGGAACGCTTGATTATTTTCACTTGAACAACAAGGTAAGACATCAAATACTGATCGTTTTTAATAGACACGTGACGAACTACCCACGAAGGCTAAAAGAGTACACAACCAACGCGGCTATTTGATTCACCTGAAAAGAGTCCCGCTTTTTGTTGCGTAATTTGTTTCGTATGATGGTTCACGTGCTGTCGGCACGTGACAAATATGGCTTTTACGTTTCATTAGGCGCAGATTTTTGCGTGGTGATTTTAATTTGACTGTTAAGAAGAAAATGGTGGTATACAGCGCGTGTATACAAAATGTGGTACTGTAGGACAGTGAAACCTGAACTATCCGTGCAACACACAAAAAGAAGCTCAATGCATTCCATTCCATATCTTGTACATATCGTGGATGGACAAAGGGATTAATGCTGAAGTGCTTTTCAAAAGCAGGTCTACATAGCATGTTCACCCTACTAGGACATCGCAACCTGCGTGGACTAGGTCATATATAGACAATGACAAATGGACACGTTTCAAAAGAGCTACTCTAAGGCTAGTTGAAATCAGGAGGTCGACCATTGGAAAGACGTTTGCAATCGAGATGTGAAAGCTTTTGGCATTGTCGTTAAGAGTACTGCCTACCGTTGTGAGCTTTGTGGGAGAGATTGTTCCTCTCTTATCGGACCTTTTATTAATGCGAAACCCTGTGGAGCATGAAGCCATCATGCGCTTGTTATTTACATTCATGGTCAACCATGATCGAATGAGTTCACCAATAAAAACAAATTTCATACCGAGTATACTACGGAGATTTCTGATGGTGGCTCTTCTCGGGTTAATATGACTTTGATTGGACGCTGTTGCGCTGTTCGCTCTTGTTGCTGTCGAATCAAATCCCCTCTGGCTCTCTCCCATTCTTCTTCACGCACACGATACTCACCCAAACGGCTTTTCAAATGTTCTATTTCTTGCTGGTATTCGTCCATCTTTTGGTTAAACATTTCTTCTTGTTGAGCAATATATTGTTTCATCGTTTCACTCTGTTCACTGATTGCTTCCGATCGGTCTGCTTGGCTTAGGGTCAGAGACTTTTGTAAATTTTTCAATGACGATATCAATTCCTCCGGGATTTCCGGGCTCTTTTGTTCTAGTTCTTCAATTTTTCTTTTGAAATATTGATTCTGATTGTTTAGGCGAATGATTTCTCGATTTGCATCGGTCAATCGCAAGTTAAGCGAGTCCAATTCAGCCACTGTTTGGGTTGCTTCGGGTGAATACTCTTGCTTGGGACTTGTGTGAGGCTCACCACTTCTAGTGAGAAACAAACACCGCATCTGAAATTTGGGAGGTAATTATTGTTGTTGATTCATTTAACAACTCGCTGGAGTGTAATCTCATTCCAAACAACGACACAAATTAACCATAACATTCAAGTGGCTGTAACCTATGGACCAATGAAAATCCGATCGCAAGAATACAAAGTATGAACTCGATTAACGGCCATGATAAATGGCAAACGGACAGATACACTCTATAAAATCCGCACGAATATCAATTTCAAGTCAATTCGAAAGACGTTTTGCTGATGACGATATGTAGCTTCATGACAAAATTTTTACGAGCAACCTCATAAGCAAGGCGACCACCTTTTGAACAACATCCACAATATTACCTTCCAATATTCTCATCTAATGCTGAATCATTCCATATTTGTCCTTTCTCTTCTAATAAGCAATTGTGAACAGATTTCTTTTCGTAAATAAATAATAGATGTATAGAAATATATTGTCATACATATTTGCCTAGTAAGTTAGTTTGATAATAGGTTACTTAGCCAACATGAAAATCGTTGGGATCATCTCACGCTAATTTATATCTTCGCATCGTAATTGTGCAAAGTTTAGGGTGCTGACCTGTGATATAATCGCGAATATATTATATTCAACATATAAGGAAGTAACTGTAGAAGATTGAGTGCAAACAAACTGGGATAAGAAAACTGCAGATTGGCTAAATTATACATTCATTCAAGGTTCGCGAACGAGTACCGATTCGCATATTGGATCCAAGTGAAGTAACGAAAAGCAACAGTTTCTGGTGCTCACATCGCTTGCCCTTACGCACCACAACGGGTACTAGTTGTTTGTCGTCACGAGGTTGAAAAAGTTAGATTTCTTCCAGCGCGCCTTCAAACAGTGGCTGAATGGTAAACAATGTTAGATTTCGATGTGCAAATACTGAATCACAATGTGATTCAGCGTCAATCATATAAGATATTTAAAATTGACCAATGTGATGCTCTACGCACACACCCCGCACATTCATGGCACAGTTGGTTTCTGATTGTTTGTTGTCATCATGTGAAGAGATGAAGATTAGGTTCAGTTAACCTTGAACTCTGGAGCATCGTTGTATTTCTTGCATACTGGTGGTATTTTGAGATAATATTAAGCATGTCTCATCCACACGGGTTAGCCAAACACGGACGCGCTCTGTTGTAATTATTTCGCAACCACTGAAGCAAGATGTCTTCATTTAGTTTATGGTCACCTCATTAAAAGTGACCTATTATTGGAACGCGGTTCGAATGTTTCTTTCGATTTAACATCAACCCTCACGCGCCCACAGATTCGACTTACTTTATAGGCTTCTGCGTCGGTTTCTGCTTGAGCCACACGTCGGCGTAATTCCAGTATCTGATTTTGTTGTTGATCGATAATCATCTGAGCCTCGGCCATTGCTTGATTCACTTCACGTTGTTTCGCGTCGATCGTGTCCAATTCGTCGTACAACGTTTGAATTTCAGCCTCTTTTTCACGCAATAGATGAAGGACTTGTTCTTTGTCTATATACTGTTTTCAGTAAATAGGGTAAAAAGTTATAGCATAGGTTCAAGACATTTCGAGATGTGTAATGATCTGAAGCCATTCAGCTTGGCAAATGTAGGACGGTGAAAATCAAATTGTAAGTAAATGAAAACACTGAGCAATTAGAGTACAAGGTTTTTATTATGTTTTGGGAAACGAACGTTTGCGTGACGTGTTTTAGGAAGGGAGCTTTGGGCCTAAGAAATATCTTTTAAAGTAGATTAATGTATCCGCTGATTTGTCGATAGGGAAATTCGAACAAATTCAGGTGAGCGATACATTTCAAGGCTTACGTCGCATGCAAATAACTAGTTATGTTGAGTGGTTATAAATTCACTGCATGAGTTATTTATCGTTCTTAGGCCATGCTGAAGTGCTTTCAAAAGCTGCTCTACAGAGCATGTTCACTCTATTGCGACAGCGCCGCCTGCGCTGGCTTGGTCATGTCTATAGAATGGAAAATGGTCGTATTCCGAAAGATCTACTTTATGGTGAGTTGCAACTAGTAAGTCGACCATTGGGCAGACCGCACTTGCGGCACAAAGACGTTTGCAAAAGATATATGAAAGCTCTTGGTATTGACCCGGAGAGTTGGGAAGAACTTGCTCTTGACCGCTCACATTGGAGGCACTGTGTGAAGCGTCGTCTGCATGCTGGGGAGGAGCAGATACAGCTCTTGGCGGCTGAACGCAGATCACGCCGCCGACGTGCAACTGACGCAATACAACCGAGTTCTGACTATCGTTGCCAGCGCTGCGGGAGAGATTGTTCCTCCCTAATCGGACTGTTTAGTCACTCAAAAAGCTGCAAAACTTGAACATTCACGCGTTTGTGATGTACATCCATGGTCGACATCGACCGAAGGAGGCTAACACCAGGCCATGAGGATCAGTACTACACAACATTTGCCATCACGGATCCTACTTATGCATTCATGATCATAAAAGTTCTTCAGATAAAATTATACGAACACACATTGGAGTCGATTAACGACCCGTGTTGCTTTTGTTAAGCCAATGGTTGTTTAAAATAAATTTTTTAAACTGGAGCTTATCCAGATAACCATTTTTTCCTTTACTGTAATTTCCAAGGACATGCGAAACTATGATATGTGAAATCGATTTACTCCATGATATTCATGAGCCTGCATTTGTTGAAGTTAAGTGGCAGTTTGATCTCGCACGAAGAAACGTCGAGCTATGAACGATTTTTCTCTAATAACGTGGAGTCTTCCGAAATACGCATGATTGAAATATGTTTGGGACCGTTCGTGTATTCATAATGCAAATAAATTTGAGTGCAATCGGTTAGAGCAGTTTTTGGGTAACGTTTCACTTCTGACACTATTAGGAAAATCGACCCCTGATCCTGGTCATTCCCACGAGACGTGAAACACTGTAGATGTACTATAGGCTGTTTAACGCTAAGGTCAAATCCGTGGAGAGGGATTGATTACTACTTAACCATGTTCCCTGTCCTGAATATCACCATTGGTCTTACGAAACTTCTGTGTCAGAAGTGAAACGTTACCCAAGAACGGCTCTAACCAATCGCACTCAAATTTCTTTGCAACTCCATATGTTAATGTCGTCCACGAGAACCGATATGTTACATCGCAAAGATTCTAATATCTCATCAACCTAAACCAAAAAGAGGATGGGACCAAAAACGGAAACTTGAGAAACTCCACTAGTTGCTGCGATTTATGTTGATAATGCGGTGTTTTAGGTAGTCACTTTCAATTTTACTTCTTTTTAATTATGATTAATAAAAAGCGCATGGTTTTATAGATTGTAACAGGTTTGTAGTATTTAAAATTCTGATTGAAATATTTCGTCAAGGATACAACGTGTGAGTCAACATTGGTGCAAATTCGTTTCAAATCGATCAATTTTTGGTTCCGTTGTCGTCTTCTCAAGTCAGCTGTGCAGAAGAAGTCGCGTTTGGAAGAAAATTGCGTCAACGGTCTGTTCACTATCGTGGTATTACAAGTGAACATTTGTGGCTACCTATGACTTGTGACGTTTGAATTAGACTAAGTGTCTGAATGGGTGATGCTTAGCCTTCAGAATGTCATATAAAACAATCGGATCCGCTGATGGCTGAAAAACACGTGTTTCAAACACCCCAACAACGGGCTTTACCGCGAGGATTGTAGCCTCATCTATTTGAATACATTTATTTTGTGTTCGAACGGAACCCTCACCTCTTTGTCTGCAACGTTGCCCACAATCATGATAACATACATAATTCCAACCATGGAACATGCATCGCAAGTTTGGTCTCAATGGTTCAAATGTATATTCTACTGCAAGATATAATATACCATCTTCAAAACAAACACGTCAGTGGTTTCATGAAACTAAGGTACGGAGTATAATTGCAACATCCGAGCCTCTCCGAATCGTTCACACTCCGTTCGGAGTGATATATTAAAATGCAGTGAGTCGCGACATACACGCACCCACACAGCGGCATTACAAACTCCTTATTCACGTTTTAGCTGTTGCTGATATTGTTTTTATTCTGTAGGCGTATGTTTTCTTTGAGATGATCTACCCTAAACAATCGTTACAGCAAACAGCCTCGAGACCTTCATTTGAAATTGGAACACGTATTTTTCTCATAATTATTTGATTGCACTTGCGTAATAACTCACGGTAAGTATTTAAGTGGACCATACGCATTATTAGTTATTTCATATTCATGAACAAACGAATAATCACTTTGCTATGATCAGATGATATTTGCCATCACAATTTCTTCAACCTCGAATCTGAATTTGGTGGACAATTATGACCAATCATATTATTTCCAAAATGCTTATTCATCGTGTGATTCGAATTGTAAACGATCGAATTGAAACACGCACACGTCGAAACCACGGTATCGCTGAGGGTTGTGAATGGCGTCTTATTCAAACTTTTGCAGGTCTCCTTCGGTCGATGTCGACCATGGATGTTCATCACAATCGCATGATTATTTAATAATGCAAGTGCAGTCTGCCCAAGGGTCGACTTTCTGATTTCCGGTCAATATTATCTAATAAGTTTAAAAGGTTAAATATTCCTCTTGTATTTCAAGGCACGCGGGACGTGTCTGTGCGTCCGTATTTGACGGGTGAAATAGCATTACTTATATTATAATCAAAGTTAGAATAGCCAGAAAATTGTGGTGCACACATTCCGTTATTAGTATTAGATAAATTGCTGTTGCTTTAGACATAGAACAAGCTTGGCTTAGAATAAAATTAGTCTTCTTAACAGGTAACATTTGCCGAATGTATAAACATATCAACAGATCACGATAAGATCTTAGAAACGTCTCATTTTCTCTAGACAAATTTACAAATTTGTCGTAATCTCCTATTAAATAAAGGCAAACCATGCGTGACATCTCTACGCTGGCATGATAAAGGTGATAAGTTGTCATCTGATTTAACAAACAGCATGTACTGCTCCATTCAAAAATCCATTCCTTTCTAATTTTTAATCGGTCGGATTGTATCATCATCCGTAATGACTTGTTGTCAATTTCAGATAAAACTTAAATGCTTGAAAAGATTAATTTCTGAATGTCGAATAGGTTCAGAGACCAAAAAGACGATCTGTTTCTGGTGGTGCTATGGTAACACCCGTGTACAATGCTAGTGCGCCGGTTCAATCTTGCCTCGAGGTTAACATCTAGTAAATGTTTTGAAATTGAAGCTACGGTTCAATGGGGTTCGTGTAGCAAAATACTGCATTCAACCAAGCATAAACGGTGTGGTGCATTGTCATGCGGTGAAATGTTTGATAAATGTCCATTGCTTCGCGCATGTCCGCCCTCTTTAGACTGGAATAGTTGTGAAACGCATAGTGAATTGTAAGTGCGGAGATGAACGAAACAATAAATATTTTAACCGTATTTCTCTTTATACTAATGTAAAATAGCTTCGGAAAAATCTTAGGAAAAACATTTGATCAAAGTAGTATGAGGAAACACGGCTTAATGTTTTAGCTACGAGAATAAAATCGAGCACAATATTATTTGTAGAGTTTATATTAATTTGTGATATTGATCTAAATTAACTGAGTTATCTTTCCGGATAATTGCAGTAATCGATCACGTTTAGGAGTAGTATGATATAAGCACTCACGATTCTATGTGCATGTTGTTGTTGTTGTTGGCCGCCATCGGTCGATATCGACCAAGGATATAGATCACAATGGCATGAAGTTTTTATGTTCTACAGCTTTTCGAATGACTAAACAGTCCGATTCGGGAGGAACAATGTCTCCCGCAGCGTTTGCAACGATAGGCATAACTCGGTCGTTGGGCGTCAGTTGCACGCCGGCGGCGTGATCTGCGTTCTGCAGCCAAGAGCTGTATCTGCTCCACCTCAACTTGCAGACGACGCTTTACACAATGCCTCCAAGAGCAAGTTTTTCCCAACTCATGGGGTATGTGCCTAACCCAGGATAATACAGGCAGTCTCCTATTGATTCAAGCACCTGTTCATAATTAATTCTCTTCCATTCAAATACCTTATTAAATTGTTAAAGTGTTTCCGAATCTCTTATGCAGTCCACACATGCTTTCTCTGAGCAGATTACCGTCAGAAATAGTGTAATCACCGAGTGAAAGATTTTCAACTAAAATTTACGAATTTCAATGTTGAATAATAATGTGTTGACCCCAGTTAAATGGGAACCATCAATGCTTCAGCTATAGACAAGGACTTGTAAAGCAAGTTGCCCAAATATACATTTCCGATTGACATCTTCTATTCCATATATTAAAATATTGTTGCTGTTTCTTCGAACTTCCTGTATCAAAACATTAAAGTACGATTTATATGAAGTTTATACATATATTCTAAGATTTTGCACTGCTTTTTGTCTTTTTCCCAATAAATCTCGGATCTTGGATCAAATCACATTTTCATAATGTTTCGTAAAAAACTGCGATGTCTGGGCTTATAAGATTTTGTCCGAATTCGTAATGACACCTGAAGGCCACCCTCTGTTTCAATTTGGTTCAATGAGGTTGTGAGAACATGACACGCGAAGATATCCCATTTCCCAATATACCAAGCTTTCATGTTAATTAAGAGCTCTGTTTTATTTTCTAATTCCCTTATTATTATATGCTTCGCGATATAGTGAACATTTCGTTTATGGCGAACTTTCAAACAAACTTGATTTTCATATCCATGAGAACATCGTGTATGAGTCGCGCATTTGATATGCGCGTTATGTGTTATTACTTTTTCAAAATTTCTATTCATACTTAATCCACTGTTATTGTATTTTGATCGCTTTTTCTGCTTGTTTGTCGTCGGTAGGGGGAGACAGTAAGCTGAGGTTTAGTGAGCCTTGAAACTGTGATAAAGTGGTAAACAAAGTTATACTTGCATGCTACTATATAAATATAGATTGTACTACAAACCACGATGTTGGAGACTAAAAATAAGTTTTAGGACAAAATATCGCCTAAATATTAGATTCTAACAACGTTTGAGGTACCTAGCGGAAGAAGGGCTTGGGTGATTCAGTTCCAATTTTTGATCGTGGAACATGATATTTAAATCCTTACTGCATTTTATCTG
The DNA here is from genome assembly GCA_013407085.1 of Atriophallophorus winterbourni. Lineage (NCBI taxonomy): Eukaryota > Metazoa > Platyhelminthes > Trematoda > Plagiorchiida > Microphallidae > Atriophallophorus > Atriophallophorus winterbourni. The sequence goes on along the minus strand of JACCGJ010018343.1, from coordinate 205,394 downwards.
ACTCAATGGAACTTACAGTGCTTTTGTTTATAAACTACTAGACTGATTAACAAAACTCCAGAACTTACCATTTCACTTTCTAATTCTTCAATCTCATTTAATTGCGCACTACGACTTGACCTTCTTGTTCCTGAAGGTGGTGAACTTGAACCCAAAGAAATAGGACACGCTTCTCCATCATCACCGACTTTTCGAAAACGCGGAAACCTCCCGGATGATCCCATAGCTGTTCCATTAGTTAACAAATCATTTTTGCTCGATTCCATTTTAGATTGCAAATGATGATGCACCGCTCAAACTGGTTTTTCGAGCGGCACACTCACGTGACTGTCACCTAGACACACATTCGAGACAGCCTGAATCGATCACACAAGACTACCGTCGAGTTCTAAACGCGTGGTACACCAAGTCAATCGACATAACAAACTGCATGCTCGTGAATGACTTTTCTCAAAACAGTGTGCTTTGTGACGTCACCATGGTTTCAATAGCAGTTTTCGAAAACTACAGTATTTGTTTGTTGAGGCTAACCTTGCCGGTTGCGTTATAATCACCTTGAAACGATGCGAACCCGGGCTCCGATCAAACGTGATCGTTCACTACCCAACAGGGAATTGCAAGGCGGTCACTACGCTAATACATATCGCTATCCTGTGGGGTCAATTGCACGGGGTCAGCTTTTCAGCAATCCTCTGACGGTAATGTAATTGTAAAAACAATACTGTTTATTATCGATTTTAATATATTGCCATGCAGTTATTCAGTTCAACTATTCAATATATATTTCTTCAGAATTAAGCTCAGTATTGATTTCGAGGTTAGAAAATGGTAGAACAACTCAAAATTAATAAATGTTGTAGAAGTGGGAAAAACCAGAAAGCACATTTCCTGATTAAAAACGAATTCGTTTATCTGACATTTTCCATACATTAAAAAAATATTGGGTGACGAGAGTGTTCGTACGAGTTTGTGGCCACCATATGCAGTATATAATTCACTTTATTCACAAGAAACATAAAACTAGCCTAAAGCTTAAATTTCGAAAATTTTCGAATAAAATCAATCAATCAATCAACCCAAGTTCTTATTCTTCTTCTACAGGCAGGCACTGGTCACACTCTCATTCACGTAAAAATCTGGCTGGCCTGTTAAACCGCCAAAGAAAACCCACAGGAAGCGTTTAAACTTGACAGCCTTAGGGAACCCAGACAATCTTAAGAAGCTCAAAGATGATATTGCTGAGCAGTTGGATAGGAGTCATGCCCCAGTTAAACAACAGTGGTCAAGACCGAAGGTCGCTACTCAGATTGCGGCATTGGAAAACCTGGACACCGGCCGTCGACACCGGCGAGAATTGAACTTTCAGAACACGATTAAGCTCTCTACCAAAGAAAGAAATGCTCGAATGCATGATGCTTCTGATTACCTACTCATAAGAAGAGAGGCTACACGATTTGCCCGTAAGGATGGTCAGATATACATGGTGGAAACCCTATCTGAAATGGAAGCTGCAGCGAATACACGAGAATTTGAGAAACTGTTTCGCCTGATTCGTACCGCATCTGAAAGGCGTAGTTCAACACGAACCTCAGAGATTCGTCAGGCCTGCTGATCGTCGACCTTAATGAAATGTGAGTTGAACATTTCAGCCAGTTACTGAAGCGCCCTTCAGCTACCAGTATAGTAATTACAGACGCATTACAGAACTGTGGTTACCCAGTAGACTGCGATCCCCATCAGTTCGGGATGTCGAGTGTCTTTCGACGAATGAAGAACTTTAGATCGCGGTTAATAACGGAATTTTCATTAAAATTATCAAATCAGATTGCGGTGTGTCAAATATCCTGCACTTATTTAAAGGAGGAGATATATCTGTTTGTTCAAATTGAAATTTAGCTTTTATGTGGGGGCTATTCTAAGTCCTACAGTCGGTGCAATGCAGCCCCGGTAACTGTTTGGAATATTTTTGCAACATTCCAATAAAAGCATGATGGTAGTTTTTATTTAAACTCAGAATTTCGAACGTCACATACTACTTATTAAGAAAATTTGACTTTAAACACATAACTGTTCTAACTATCGCATTATAAGTCACATCGATTCTGCAGGTAAACCGTTTGCGACATAAATGATAAACCGGTTCTCCTTAGAACGAAATCTGCCTACTAGATTCAACCAAGGTTGGTTAACCCGGTATGGAATGTTTAGACCAAATAATCACCTTGGGCAGGATTCTGGTGCGCCGTGAACGGTAACAACAGCGAAAGATATCATTAACGCGTTGCCTTTGACTCAGTAGACCGTGGTTGCTTATAGGACATTATGCTATCGGATGAAGTCCCTTTGATGCTCGGTCGCATTATTAGAGCCTGTTACAACTCTACGAAGGATCGGGTTCGCGTCTACTGCGAATTTAGATTGTACAATGAGTCAGGCAAGGCTGCCTGTTATCCCCGGTTCTGTTCAACTATATCGTTGTTTGGATCATGAAACAGGCATTAACGGACTCTCAATGGGTTCAAATATCAACAGATCTCTGGATCACAGATCTCGATTACGCGGATTAAGTAGTAGTTTTTGGCAATATGCTGTATAGGCTTTTTATCCCGCATTAGTTGCTCTGATGCAAAAGTCGGCCTCGAGATTTACGCAGCGAAAACCAAAGCATTATTTTACTATAACTATAGGCACATAGCAATTGCAAGTCTAGTGCTGTCCGATCGAGTATGTTCAAGTATTTACGTGCCTCGGTTACAGTATGTTTCCTAATTGTCAGGCGAAAGATGAAGTGAATATAAGGGTTGATCGTGCGAGTAATGCGTTTGTGCAGCTAGAAGGCACTTTTAGCCGCAGGCTAGCGATTAACCTCGGGATAAAATGAACGTTTACTAAGCATTGATCCGAATTGTACTGCTTTATGGATGCGAGACAGGGCAGCTGATGTTCAAAGATATACGATCTTTAGAAGTGTTCGAAAATTGGTTTTATTGAGCGTTTGATATATTATAACCGGGTATCTAACGCGGCCGTTTGAGCGTGATGAAACGGATCGCCTCTGCGTTCCTCTCACGTCAAACGGCGAGGAGTATATTGGTTTGGCCATGTCCTCCGAAAGACAGTCTCAGCGCTCACAAAACTCCTCCTTGAGACTAAACCCGCTCGTATTTGGCGTCACCTACATGGCGATCAAGTGTAAAATTTGCTGTTAACTGTGAAGTAGGATGTAGAAGCCTTAGGACTGCGCACAGTCTACGGAGTTCGAAGGTGGGAACGCGACTTGATCACGATCTGCAACGATCTCGCCTCGACGCGCCTGAGCTGGCGTGATTCGTGACATCAATGAAGCCGGTTAATCACACCATTGGAGCCACAAAAGTAAGTAAGTAAAATCATCCCCACAAACATTTATTAAAGCCTGAGGACCTTACGCGAACATGCAAACATTCAAAAGCTTTAAGCATTCCAAATTCTCGATTAGATATTTGTTCAAATTGTTTTCGTTCTAAATTTATTTACATTGGAACATCATGTCCGAAGTAACATACGCTAGGTATCAGTTGAGGTTTTCGCGTCAAAGCTCGATAAATATGTGATGAACCACACGGTATGTGACTTTACCTTTTATTTTAAAAATTATCTATTTTTAATCTATACCTCTCGTTAAGCGTATTGCTTTTTCTACCATAAAACATTTTGTGTTCTGAGCATTCGTTCCACTATTGCGTATTTCAGACGATCTTATACGAACTTGGTTGAAATTAGGTTTATATATCACCTCACTGTTGTCTGTGCGTTTATGCGTTCACCTAGAGATAAATTCCGCATCGTGATTAATTTTCATTAAAATTGATGGGCTGTCCCATTTGCTTTCTAGGTTCGTTGAAGATAGTGCTGAGATTTCCAATGATCGCATGATGAAAACACCCGCACACCTATCATTTCATTTGATAGACAGTCTACTGCGTGAGATGATGCTGCCTTTCTCTAAGAAACAATTTTAATGAGTTCTGTTACGTTTGTCTGTTCATCGTATAACAGAATTATTCAATGCATTTATCATTTTTGAGTTTCATATTACTTAAATTAAAAACAGTAGTTAGACACCAAAAATATTCATTTGAAGCTTTTCCGTCATAAAACCCCACGACCGGTAGTTAGACACGTATTTTCATTTTTAAATGATGAGTAATTTGTCCGGGTTTATTTGCGTTTAATTAATCTCATAGGTTCTCCTTAGTTCCAAAGTCGGCATGCAAATTACTTGATGAGATACATTTTATCGCTAGCAACGGTGTAATTAACTGTTTAACATTGATACAAACCGATTTTCCTGGGTTTTCATGATGAGTAGGCGTGTTACTGCAAACAACATCTGTGTCTAATGGGATAGGGAAGACAGTTATTCTTATCATAGAGTTATGTGACGGCAGTCTGTCAAGGTTCCTGACGAATTTTCTGTGCACATTTAGAATTTTAGACAGTCTGTTATAGCTGAAATTTTACAATTTTCTTTCTTTTACAAGTGTAACCTACGAAAGGTATCCAACACATTTCACTGAATTGATCATTACAGTTTATGTTCACATTTCACGTACAAACACTTTTCAACCGGTTTAGAAATATTCGCCTTCGCTATTGCGTCCTAGATAGTAAGTATTCCAAAGTTCTAATGCGACGATTTTCTAATAAAATCATAAGTCATTGTTGCATTTAATCGAATTTAGCTCACATTATATTGGATAAATTCCTGACACGAATATGTCAGACATCCACATCAAATGATACTAACAATATTTCAACTAATGTAGCAAATGTGTCGGAAAGTTTCTCAACTGTCTAATCGGTCAATCGGCTGGCAGTTCGAATAAACCCTTATTGATAACCTTTCCTTAATATTCAACCGACCAAGGTGTCCAATAAGGTCAGCGCTTATGACCAATTTCTTTTGCTCGGAGCTGTAAATTTGTTATGATTTCACACAGTGGAAATGCTGCAGTTATTTGTTGGTAACCATTTTACAAATATAAGTGTTTGAGATATGCTTTTAGCAAGAATCCTTGAATGTCCAACCGCTTTGGAATTCAAATCCAACCTAAAGCGACTGAAAGTCTGCGGTACCAGCGCGACCCAATACAAGGGATAAAAGCCGTAATTCCGAAATCAATAAAAATTCTACACAATTCTCCAGCTAATATCCTAAATCTTTAAGGGTGTATGTCACACCAGGAGTGGGGCAAAACTTCTAGCTTCATTTAGCGCAAATTCGACGGATGACCATTAACCCAACTTTAACTTCACAGTCTATGATCTATAAGGTTCATACACCTACACGCTACGCTTCTCCAGAATCAGAAAGGGATTTGTTGAAAAGAAATCGGTTAGATAATTGTGTTGTTAATGTTTTGCTTCTGACCGAAATCATCGTCTGACCAAGGATGTCATAATGATTGAAAATCAGCTTTAAATGTTGGTGAATGAAATTTAATCCTGGTGTCGTTCCTTAGTGACATCCTTAGTTTGACGATGAAGAACACAGGCTCACCCGGCATAGACAATATACACGCAAACATTTTGTACAATCTATCTTCCGAGTAGGCAATACCGATATATGACGCATTCACGATGATGTTCAAGCAGAGCTTTGTACCAGAAACTTGGAAAACTGCACTGATTAGTCCATCTACAAGGGTGGCAAAAGAAATGATCCATTAAACTATCGCCCGATAGCGTTATTACCAGTAATGGAGTCCATAATAGCTATTGCCTTACGCAATCAATTTGAGATTAATAATTTAATCTCCGAGGCACAGCATGTATTCAGGAAAAAACGATCTTGCCTTACAAACTTGCAATTAGCAAAAGAATCTTGGTCTGAGCTACTGGATGCCGGCAACTCCGTGGACGTAATTTATATCGATTTCTCTTAAGCCTTCGATCGTGTGAATCACGAAATACTTTTGTCGAAACTACTCACCTACGGAGTACAGTGTAAACTCCATACATGGATTAAAGAATGGTTGATATCTCGTGAGGTGTACGTGAGAGTCAAAAACGAACTATTCGAGTCGACTAAAGTTGCCCATGGTGTCCCACAATGATCAGTCTTCGGACCGCTTTTGTTTTAAATATATATAAACGACTTGCCTACTGTTGTGCAGTCGTCGGTCCTTATTTTCGCTGATGACGCAAAGCTTTGGCGCAAGATAAACTTCACAGACGACACGCAGAACCTGCAACGAGATCTCGATATGATTCACACTCGATCCCTTGACAACGAAATGCCACCGAATGCTTCGAAATGCAGCCTATTGTCTCTCAACAGCAAATCGAGCAAAGAATATTATCTTGGTCGTACTGTTATTAAACCCGCCTCCTCCGAAAATGATTTAGGCGTGATTATCCAATCAGACTTAGAAAACTCAATGCAATGTCAACTGGCTGCCTGCAAAGCTGAAAGCAACTTGAGTCTCCTTAGAAGAGTCCTAGGTTCGTTTAACCCCAATATTGTCTGCGAATTGATTTCAACGTACATCCGTCCTCATGTTGAACATGCTATACCGGCATGTGATCCTTGGTTGAAAAAAAGATATTCTGCTATTGGAAAATCCACAGCGCAGAGCGACAAAACTCGTCATGTGACTATCTAATTATCCATACGAAATGAGACTTCAAATATTGAATCTCTATACAGACGGAAACGAGGTGCACTAATATTCATTTGGACAGTGCTTAATCAAACAAAGCATCCTTGCGGCCGTTTGTTTCATCTTTCCCATAACACACATCCGCGTGGTCACCAATCTAAACTTTACCAGCAGCATAGCAGGTTGACCTGCCGCAAATATGCATTTTCCGTTCGCAATGTGCAATTGTGGAACAGTTTACCTACTCATGTGGTACAATCTGGAACCGTTGACGCTTTCAAGAAATCAGTAGATATTCAAATGGACAAGTATGTTTTTCACGTTTGACAATAATCTAACAATATTCTGATATTTTTTGCCTTCCGACTCGATGTACATTTTTGTGGGTCTCGTAAGGCATTGCTTTTTACCTGCATATCATCTTTGAACAAATCTATGAATATGAATAAATATGTATTCGAAGCGAAACGTTACGAACAAACTGACCTAACCTTGAATTTCATTTAAAAACATTAGAAAGCCTCAAAATATCAACTATTTCACCAATGCTCATATCCCAAAAACGTATACTTCAATCAGGGTATTGGGATGACTAGCTTCTTATTCTTCGCCGTCGACTGGTTATATATTCAACATCGTGCGATCAACTACCGAAGCGTATCATCGGAATCAATTCTGATTTTGCTCTTATTAGTGAACAAAGCTTTTCGTCACACTCACGATATTCATCATCGACATAATTACTGTCTGTGCGAACACCACTGAACAGTACTGCACACAAACTTGACCGAATGACCACAAAAAGGATACAAAGCGCACCGAGCTGCAAGTGTACGGTTTGCCAAAAGTCGGTAAGCCAAAGGCGAAGTCTGTCACGTGTTACGATTGTTTGTCGAAAGTTCATGCTACATGCGACAAATCGCTAACCTCGGATTTAGTATCGATTATTAATGGAGATGTTTATCCCGGTGTTTGTTACGTTTGACAATATTGAAAGGCCAAAAAAACAGCGTCATTCTCGGAGGCGAAAATCCCTGAGAATGAAATTGAGTCTCGCCTAAATGGACTGGAATCCAGAATGAAAAAACTGAATGAATTGATAAACAAGGTCATAAAGGCATTGTTGTTCCCCGACTTAGAAGTTACTGCCGAGGAGCCGGTAGAAAATCAATCATACTCGAACCGGCCAACATTTGCCCAGATAACCGCGCAGATGGTGACTAAAACGGGGATGCGTTCTTTGGGATCAGTGACTCCTCGACTTAACCGAAACGAGAAGGGACTCAGAAAAACCACTACTAAAATGACTGACTCAAATTATAAAACAAAATCCGCGGGTGTAAACCTCAGTGTTATATGCACAAGCATGACCGAGTCGCAGGAAACGCTGTTCGAAGTAAGTAAAAATATGACTTAGCTGAGTGGTATAAACTCTGTAGTCAGATGAAACTGGTCGTAGTTACTCCTTCATCAATAGTTCGATTAAACCGCCATATGAATTCTCCTCACAAGGATGATCCTCGCCTTTTAAGAATAACGCTTCAATCTGCGGAGGACGTGGAAAACGTATTCTTAAATGCCTACCTTCTTAGAGGTGATCCAGAGACTACATGCCGTATGCAATCAAACTTACCATGGTGGAAGCGAAAGTCGTCGCAGAAATCTCGAGAAGAAAGTAATCCAAGAAGTGTTGTAATTCTAGGTGTTCCGGAAGATGCTGATGACGTCCCATCTCAAGAAAAGTCTGGGCACGATCACAAACAGTGGAAATATCTAGCCGAAACAATTAGTATTAAAAATGCCATACTTTTGGATGTATTTAGGATACCGCGGTCTGCCAAATATAAAGGGCAAGGTCCTAGCCCTTTAAAGATAACATTCTTCACGACCGAAATGACCGTTACTATCAAACATGAATGGAAAGCTAATAGAAAAAACGTACCACCACACGTCAAGTTGAGCTTGCCCAGAGTAATATCCGGAAGCAAGCAAACGGAAAGTACCGACCCACAAATGCCTAGTGATGAGGTTCAACCTGAATGTCATGCGATAGCTCCAAAAAACTTGAGCATTCCGACTCTAACCGAGTCGGCTCATTGATTACTTTTCATGATTTGAACACCACAAACTTTATAAGATGTTTATATACAAATGCGCAAAGCCTTCCGAACAAATTAGATGAGCTAACCGAGATATGTTCGCGCTACCCACCTGACATTATCGCCATTACAGAATCATGGTATTCTTCCAAATTGATTGAAACGGAGATATCCCTTCCAAATATGCATTTGATAAGGAACGATCGAAAGAGAAGTGGTGGTGGTGTTGCTCTTTATTATCATAATCGCCTCCAGTGCCGTCAAATAGACAACATAAAATTCACCCTCGAGGATACAATTTGGTGTTCCTCAACGCTGATATATGGTGATGTTTGCATGGTTGGTATGGTCTACCGATCTCCTTCATCTACAAAATCGTACAACGAAAGATTGATCCAAGTGCTTCAGCGCTTGACTCGCACACAGCAAGCAACGACACTTATTATGGGTGATTTTAATCTGTCCACCCTTTATCTCAGGGACGATCACTCTCTACAAACGCTAGAATACCGATTTAGAGAAGTACTAGATTCAGTCCCGTTATACAACCATGTTCACGAATGCACCCGGAGGAGAGGTTCTGACCGCCCCGCTGTCTTGGATTTGGGGTTAACATCGGAAAAAAATCTATCGAACCGATCGAATTCCAAGATCCGCTGGGTCTTAGTGACCATGCAGTGCTTGTGTTCGACTATGTTTGCAGTACTCAGCAATCGCTTGCTCCGAATGGGGTGGTTTGACGGGTAGATAATTTGGCTCTGAGTAAATCGCTCGTGCAGATTCTGCATTTCAGGCGGACAACATAAGCCCTGACTCGCAATGGAATGAACTTGTAGGTTTTCTGAAACTGAAGATAGAAGAGAACTCGCATATAGTTCAGAAAAGGTGCGTACATGAACTTCGTTTCGTTGTCCGCAGCAGAACAAAACAGTGGATAGCACAGAAGCAAGCAGCGTGGATGCAACATAAAGTCAACAATACTTCTACTTCTTGGCAACATTTCTGTATGTTACGCAACAAAGTGACTGCACTTATTCGAGAGGATAAGGAAGCGCACCAATTGATGCTCCGGTCAAAAATGGAACGCTACCCTAAGTTACTATACAAAATTATGAACGCGAAAGCAAAAGTCCAACCAGATATTTTTCCCATCCAGAATGGTGAAAAACTCACTGAAACATCGTTGGAAACCGCAAATGCTCTGGCAACTTACTATTCTAAAGTGTTCGTGCCAAAGGTTTTAGTGGAACGATATTTCAATAAATCCAGTGATTGTCGCAAGTTATTTGCTGAAACAAAAAGTAAGAAAATTCCCAGGAGCGGATGGCATTACACCGGATGTGCTCAGGTTCTGTCACCGTCAGTTTTGTGAACCGCTCTCCAGCCAGTTTAACTATTCGTTGCTTAAGGGAGTGGTACCAAAAGATTGGAATTCCGGCGTGATAACACCTATCCTTAAAGGCGGCTGCCAATCTGACGCTGCAAATTATCGTCCCGTCACACTTTTACCTGTTATTGCTAAGGTCATTGAACGTATAGTCTCGAAAGGAATGGTTGCACACTTTGAATGGCAAAGTTTGTTTTCTCCAGCACAGCATGGATTTCGATCACACCGATCTTGTCTCACATATCTTCTCATAGCACTAGACAACTAGACGAAGAAGTTGAATAGAAGTTCTTGAATCCACGTCTGTTACCTAGACATTTCGAAAGCTTTTGACAGAGTCAATCATCATCTGCGTTTTCAAAAAACTGATGCGTTCAGGAATATGTGAACCACTCCCCTCATGTTTGTGCGACTATCTTTCAGATCGCGACGCCAGAGTTGAAGTTAAACGAGTGCTATCACAAACGTTCGAAACCACCAGTGGAGTCCCACAAGGATCTGTGTTAGGGCCGCTCCTCTTTCTGTTGTACATAAACGATTTACCGCCCCCCCTTATATCGTCCAAAATGGTCCTGTTCGCGGATGATATAAAAATTTGGACGCCAATTAGTTCTACAGAGAATTATGAGAAAATGCAAATGGATTTAGACAGCGTGTCGAATTGGGCGGCCATGAATGAATGTCATTCAACATACAGAAATGTAAGATGCTCCATCTTCTCTCTGGTAAGTGTGGATTAGCGCTGAATAGCACAGTGCACTGCCAGAATATATCAGATTTTTAGGATAGAAATAATGGATGTCTACCTTCGCCCAACGATGGAGTATGCGGTAGAGGTTTGGGCTTCTTGGCTGCGGAAAGATATTGCTCTCTTCGATAAAATCTATCATAGAGCAACAAAGTTAGTGATGGGTCTTCGCAATGTTCCACATACCGAAAGATTGCGACGTTTGGGTCTATGGGACGTTACCCAAAGTAGGATATGACGCGATGTTATTCTGACATATAGAATCGTGTCTACCAAAGGACATCCACTCAAACACTTGCTTGATGTACGTGATGGAAAAGTGAAACGAGGACATACCTTATCAATTTACGTTCCAGGTGCTATATTTCTTTGGGATTCCCTACCCCAACTTGTGGTGGACGCTTCTTGTCCTTCAATTTTTAAAGCGAAATTGGACTTGCACTTGCAAACGAACATCATTCGTTAGCCTTACATTTGATATTCTCTATTGCTTTTATACTATTGTAATTTTCATGTTTTATTCATACCGTAATCCTGTGGTGTTGAAAAGTATCAACAATTTTTAACCATAATTGATTGAATCCTTGAAGTTAACGGGTGGGCGGGCTTATCAGAATTAGTTTCATTTAGAATTGAATCTGCACTTGATCTAATTATATACACAAAAGTCAGCATTTAAAAAAATCCTAATTACCAATATATCTTTCATTCCTCATTTTACCACAATTTTTGTAAGCATTTTTCAAACGTTCCGGCATTTTCAAGCATTTACCACTTTGACTGCGACTTCAGAGTGGCATGTATGCCCGTGGTGCAGCGTGTTGAACCTGGATAACTTCAGACCTGTAGAAGAAAGCGAGGTGGGAGGTTGTGTGGCCACTCCGTTAAAGGTGCGTTTAACAAGATTTTGGTATGAAAGCAGCAAGCCTCAATTAGCACAATTCGCTTTGAACATAAACTGCTATCTTTATGTTTACGACATATGATACAGATCGCAGGCAATTTGTTAAACACTTGTTTCCCGAACATTCTAATATTGTTGTTTTGATTGCAGCTGACAATTTCGGAAGCCTTAGATCACAGAGATGAAAAATCAGAATTTTTCTTCATCCATCAACGATTTTGTAGTTCTCTGAAAACAATCTCACGGTTTCCACTGCGTAAAGGAAAACGTTTCGGCAGTCAATGGCATGCCCTTTTTAATATGTGACGGCGGGTATTTCGAATTGGCCGGTAACATATGATATAAGCTTTGTTTGTATGCAGCAACAAATATTTAATGAAATATACTTGTCATTAAATTATACATCATGTCTCGGTGTGTCGCATGTTTACATTGCGTATGCCAAATATGCGCTTGTGATTTACATCCAAGGTCGACATTGAGGGAAGAAGTTAAACAACAAAAACAACAACATACCAACTTAAATGTAATTGTTGGCCATCTGCCTATTAACTGCACATTGTTTTTTATAGAACGACAACGACGGTTTGCTTTGTTTTGATTAATCTGCTCGGCACACATGTGATATCATTCATTAACCTGTAAACGAAACTTTGTGTAGCTTGTGCTTTGATGTCAAATCCACGAAGCATTTGAGAGGATATATTGACGTGATACAAATAAATCTCCAAGGTTTATTATTTTTTATAAATATTATACTGTGAACGTGAGGTGAATTATGTCCAATTGTGTAGAACACGAGACATTGAATACCAAATGTATATTCACCAAACACACGAAAAAATACTCGCGATTCAATTATCTGTTTCTGGATGTGACACGACCTCAAAATATTCCAATGGATGGTCCAACGAATCCAAACCGACATTTTCCGTGTACGCGTGTAAGTGTTCTTGAGTGGCAATTTGTTTCTCAGCTTTACTATCTAGGTAGCGCTGAATGCTACAGACGATTGCTGAAAATATTAAGTTTGCCAGAAGCACGGCTGTGGAGACGCGAATGTAAATTTTCACATAAAAATGGGAAAATACTCTGATCAAACGTTGTACATCATCATTCGGTTTGTTCACTTCGGCGACAACAAATCGAACCGGTTCAGGTAACCACGAGTTACTCAGGCAATCGTTGAAGCGAATTTGCGCCGCGTATCTCAATGCTTCAAAATAGAGTGAACAAATTGTAGTGTTAAGGAAACAAATGTTGACAGGACAAAGATAGCTGTTTGTTAGTCATGCTTTGAAATGTTTCGAAATGTAATTTCACTCATGCCAGTAAAATGAAAATAGAGATATTTGGACGTATGGGTTGCTACCACATAAAATGGCGTCAACCGAAATGACACCCACTAAGACATTTGTTGCAAGTGTGGTGAGAAAGTGACATGAGGTCCAACCCTACCCACTACCGAGTTCACGTATTCACGGTCGGCGTTTTTATGCCGTAATTGCTATAATTTTCTTTAATTTTTATCCTGATCATGCCGCGGTTACTCGTCCATAGCACTATTTGAAACGACCTTTGGTCACATATGAAAACGAACATCATTTGTGAGCGATACATTTGATATATTTTATCCATCGGAACTATTGTTTCTCATAACTGCAATCACATCGTAATCCTGCATGTTGAAAAAGTCTCCACATTTTGAAAAATCGATTTTGAATCCTTGAGGTAATAATGCTTATTAGCTGCTTTGAGATTAAAACTGTAAATGCGAATTTGGTGAGCAAGCTTAACTCATTGTCAACAATTATTTGAAAACCACAAAGTCGAATAACAAAATAATGGTAGTTAGCTACGACATGGAGGGAACGCGAATTAAAAGAGCATTATTTGTATTTATTCACTAAAACTTATTTTGTTGTCCTAAGAAGTACAAATCATTAAATTTAACGTGGATTAAGTGTGAACCGAGATAAATGGATGTTAACAGACAAAATAATAACTTTGTGGGTATGTTCCTACTAACAATCCAATTGTATTTATGATCAAAACAATCAGACAACTGATAATTAACACATTGTGGTGCTCATATTCCCATCCCTTACACACCACAACCGGTTTCTGACTGTTTACCGTCATCAGGTGGAGACAGTAAAATCGGGTACATTGAGCCTTGGAACAGTGGTACAGTGATAAAAAAGTTATACTCGTATGCAACTGTTAAATAGGGTACTTACAAGGAACCACGAGGTTCGAATACAGAATCACAAGTGATTCTTTGTCTAGCACTCAAGTAGCTTATAAACGTCCAACACACCTGGTTTCTTTCCTAATAATCAAAAATTAATACAGTAACTTAATCATTCGATCAATAACTGTATTCTAATTACTTGTATTCTTTCTTCCCCCTCTCCATATATCGCAAGGGTTATCAAGAGAATTTTCAGCATTAGTTTTTCCCACTGATTGACAGGAATACTAAATTACGACTGTTGCCTACTCACCATATGAACAACGAATAGATATTTTCGATCTTCAGTTTTCGAGAGAAGCACACTACCCTCACGATCTCACCTGGAAACCGTAATGCCTAAATCTACTTTCTGCCAGCTTTGCCAATAAACGTTTTGCGTATATTTGAACTACACATTGAGTATAACACTAAGCTGTGAGTAGGGTACGGCTGCCATTCTCTTGATGTTCATTGCTTTCTACTTGGACACCGTTGAAACGTATTATTTATGCTGACATAACTGTGGGTCAGAAAAAGACACTATAAATATTTTACAGTAAACTTGGCGAACATATTCTCGTGATTCTAGCGTACGACCAGGATATCTATAAATAAATATAACTAAAAACATTGGCACAACATGATTGAAGTTCGGATATCTGTTGTTGTAAACACATTACAAATAACTCGGTCAGTATATTATAAAATTGTTTGACCGAATTTCTTCGAATGACTATTGAAAACTTACTGTAATTCAATTTGTTAAGTGTAAAGCAACCAGTCTTTTCCAATTTGAATTCGTGCACTTTCATTGAGGTAACTTCATTCCAAATGGTTACGGTAATGTTAGCTTCAGGGCAGCTTGAAGAATCATCCCCATTGATCGAGTAAATTGGTTTGCTAAACACTTCGGCGTTGGATACCAAATGGTTTGGTACACATACTAATACGGATTCCGTAGATGCTGTGATTGGCCGGATGCGCAAGGGTGATTCTATTGAGCCTATAAATGCAAGGAAAATCAAGTTGTTTGATAAATATTTGTTTGGTGATGAATTTATGTATGGTATTCAGCTAGGTTTTAATTAGGCCTATGAAATAATTCACACAAACCGCAGGGATGCGGTAAGCAGGGATTAAATCACGTCAAATCAGGTCAGAGCGTATTTCCAATCCCAAGGTCAATTACGCACATGCGTCGATGACACCCGATGCCACATCAATCACAACACCACCCTCTGCGCTTCACACCTAATTTTTGATGGCTTTACGATTCATTACTCAGGTTAAGTTCTGAAACGTTGATTTCGTTAACCTACGAATCCTCCGACACAAAACAACGCCCATTGGTTAAACGCAGGAATTGAAAACAATTCTCTCTTAAATAGGTAGATCCTGCAAACACAAGTTTCATTAACCTCCTACGGTTGATTTCGACCATGGATGTACATCACAATCGCATGATGTTTATCATGTTCCACAGCTTTAGGAATGACCAAACAGTCCTATTCAGGAATGGCAATCTCTCCCGCAAGGTTCCAAGCGATAGACAGAAATCAGTCGAACGGCGTCAATTGCATGTCGACGTCGTGATTTGATTGCAGTATCCTGGAGCTGCATCTGCTCCTCCCCAGCTTGCAGATGACGCTTTAAACAAAGCCTCAAATGTGAGCGGTCAAGAGGAAGTTCTTCCCAACTCGAGGGGTCAATGCCAAGATCCTCCATATCTCTTTGGCAAAAGTGTTTGTACAGCAAGTGAGGTCTACCCAATAGTCGACTTCCTGATTTCAACTCACCATAAAGTAGATCTTTCGGAATACGACCATTTTACATTCTGTAGGCTTGTCCAAGCACCCGCCGTCGGCGCTGTCTTAGTAAGGTTAGCATACTCTATAGGTCAGCTTTTGAAAGCTCTTCCACATTGGTCACCTAGTTTATCCAAGATATGTTCAATATATGAAAGAAGCTCATTAAATGGAAAGCATTCAGTTTCCGTTGTCTCTTGAGTGGTTGGTTCAAGTTTCACTACCGTGCATTAAAGCGCTTTAAACCATCATCATTGTCTTTGAAGTCAGCTGCGGTTACCCCAAAAACAAGAGTTCAATCGAGACAAAATGACAGCTGTTCTGCCATCCACTCATCAATCTCCGTGTCTAGTGAAAGGTTATCCGAGATATTTGAAATGATATACTAATTCGAACTAACAGGTTTTCACAGTGAGGATTTGAGGGAATACAATCTCTTAACCAACGACGTAGGTCGTGATCATGCTGATTGTCAGACCTAAGTCTTTGCATGCCGACGAAAAGCAGTCCGTTAGTGGCTGGAGGTGTTCATGTGAGTAAGAAATAACGGCTGCATCGTTGGCCAACCTCAGATAAGGAATAAGCGTATCCCGGGCCTTGGTTTGTGCCCTCAACCGGTTGAGATCTAAAAGCTTGCTACCACTTCGCGTACGCATGTAAATGCCTTCTTTCTTCGTCCTTAATTCCTACTTCAGAAGCAGAGCAAAGAGAATACCGAGAGAAGCATGAACACACCCTTTATTGACGCCTCGGCGAATTTCAAAGGCTTCTGAACTAAAACCGTTAAAATAGATTGATATCTTCAGGCCCAAGTGAAACGAAATAATGAGTTTGATTAGTCTTGGGGAAGTCTATCTCATCAAGCATTTTAAGAAGACCCTCCCTGCTGATGTATTCGACGATCGGCCGAGTATTGCCTATCTACGTAAGCGCTGCGGGAGTGAGTGTCACTCCCGAATCGGACTGTTAAGTCATTATACAAGCGGCGGAGCATGAAACCATCATGCGATTGTGATGTACAGCCATGGGCGATATTAAGCGACGGAGGCCAACAACAACAACGAATTGAGTAAACGCCAACAAGAGAAGGTTGAACATCATATTATAATAAAATGTATAATAAAACCATATATTGTACAGGGATCAGGATACCTATGAACATCAGATAAATGTCCAATGACTGAGAAATGGTCTCCAAAATAATGAAATATGTCAAGGAATATTATTTATTATTTATAACTGACATAATTTACCTAACGCAGTAACGGAGAATAATTCATGATGAAAATATTGAGAAGTTATACACACGAAGCACATTATATTTCAAAATTGATTGTGGTAGATCGAATTCAAGATATAATGCATTATTCTATAATTCTTATTATTTGATTGATGCTATTCAACATCCATATTTATTTCAAAGAAGATGGATGTATTGCGAAAATGGTCCTGAATGGGTAGACGGATGATCGGAAGGTGTGTGCTAAACTTTCGTGTGAATGTTATAAACTCTGCAGTCAATTTGCAGCAAACCAAAAGTGCAAAATAATCTGCCGTATAAAAGTAAACAACTAGTGATGAAAGACTTCAAAAAAGCTGGGTTTCGAAGTAATTCAAGTTATATCAAGACGAGCGAGAGATTTGCACTTTCATGACGATATTAGATAAAGTTGGTACGACCAACCTGAGCAATGTAGATGGTGTTGAACCCAAAGTAGTGCAAAAACATCCTCATTTACATGCGTTTCAATCAAGCACACACCAAACGACTGTTTTTGCGCGGTTAAAAATCATCAAATTGGGGCAATACAATAAAGATCAGCATGTATTGAAACAGTGTGAACATGTTATGAACTTGTAAGCCACTGTTGGATAAGTTTGGTTACGAACAACTTCTTCGATCTAATGTGTGCACACGCATGCAGATGAGTTAAACCCACGGGCATAAAGAACTTATCTGAATATGCATGTATTTACATCACACCAACTACACGACTCCCCATTATGAAAACTGCAGAGTTGTGATATGAATTGATTATTTACAGACAACGTGTAGTTAAATATCATGAGTGGCAATAATATTCCAGTTTTTTCTTTAAGAATTTCTACGTAATATGTAAAATATCATCCAAAGCATTCAAAAGAAAAATTACTAAATTTAAAGAAACACTGGGAACATACCATCACGAGAGTTTGTAGTTTCGACTTCAATAGTTCCACCATAAAGTACTTCATTTCCATTATACATTCTAAGAGACAAGTAGTGAATTCTTCCTCCCTGTAAGCTGGTTATCCAAGCGAAACTTTCATCCTTGTCTTCCAGCTTGAAAGTTTTCAACGAGAACGTACGAGCACCTGACGGTTGCGGTGCCGCTACTGTGAAGTAAATGATAATGTAAAGAAGTGATTTACAACAGCGAAGATAGCTTATTGTAAGCTCCTGGCTGATACGCATAACATCATTTTCCGGTACATCATTAGAGCAAGAACCACTGAAACAACCTATAAACATCAACGGGAAAAACGCAAGACTTCATTTTTCATAGAAATCTTATCAGTGCTCGAGTGACCACCTATTCGGATGCAGGATTAGATGGAATGTCAAAGTTTATTATACAATATGCAATAAGTCAAATTCGGTCAGACGAGCCCCAGTTGCACGTAATCGATTAAAGTGACAACCGTGAAAGTTAGGTTTAGGGCTGCTTTTCCTAATTAAATTCACAAGTAAATGGCAGGCTTGTTTACTGTTTTTTTCCTGCTCGTCTTATGGCTCGCCAAGCCAGAACACAAACGTCTGAACTTAAGCTGTGTGTGATCAATTCAGCACAACTCTCAATGCAAGTATGTGGTCGAGAACGCGCATAACCTTGGATCAATGATAAGAAGTGAATCAAGACAGATCGATTGACGCACGATTAATGCTAGATACGCGATGAAAATTGTTCACGTTCGCTGATTCGCAACAGTGCATAAAAACTCGTTTGACCGATTGGCATTCTCCTGATTAGTGCGATTCTTGGGTAAACGTGAATAACATTTCAATGTTTGGCTTCATGGGTGAATTCGGACGCAATAGAAAACTGAAAGAGAAACACGGGGGATGTCGTTCCTGATGTTCCGAGTATCTTCGAACCTTTTGTGCATACGGATCCTGATCGTTTTGTCCGATGAGTGCAAACAGCACGGAGCCGGTCGGTGTATGTATGTGTCATGGATATTAATGTAAATGTGCAAAGTACTAAACATTTTAACAGAGAATTCGTTGCCATCTCTCTCTGTGTCTGTTAAAATTCCACATCGTTATTTTGCGAAATCATCAACTGAACATTTTCACCCAACGTGACGCAGCCTACGTTGGTTGGGTCACGTTTACAGAAGGTGAAATGGTCGTATTCCAAACGATTTACTTTACAATGAGTGAAAATCGGGAGGTCGACCGTTGAGCAGACAGCACTTGCGACACAAAGACGTCTGTAAAACGGATATGAATGTTCTTGACATTAATCCTACGATTTGGGTGGAACATGCTTTTGGCCACTTACTATGGAAGCACCGTGCAATACGTAATGCCCAAGCTAGGAAGAGCAGAGACTGCTTCCGACTGCTAAACGTACATCACGCCATCGGTATGCAGCAGACTTAATTTAAACGAGTAATGGCTATCGCTATGATCACTGCATGAGAGATTGTCACTCCCCTATTTGACTAATCATTATTTTAAAACTATGTGAAGCATGAGATTATAATGCGTTTATGATATACTTTAGTGGTATTAATCGACCAAATGAAGAAAACAACAGCAATATTTCCTAGACGAGTGCTGTACGACGGATCGATTGTTTCGTTAATTCGGAATAAAAAAAACATTGCAATAATCATCTATAAAAAGTTTATTTGCATGCAGTTTCATCACACACACACCAAGACCGGTTTCGTCCTGTTTCCACTCATCAGGTAAGGACAATGTGAATAGGATTCTCAAGCGCTTGAACCAGTGAAAGATTGCAAAACCAGGTGCGCTTGTAATCCATTGTAGTATGAGGTTGTTTAATCGTCTATACAATTTTAATCCCCATGAGTTTTATGTATTATAATCATTCGGAGTAGAATCACAAAAGAATTCAGTTGTATAAATCACGTCAGTTGAAACCTTATCATCTTTTACTTGCCATTTTGAAACATTAATAATTGTATTCACATCTATTTCACCTTTCATTACTGTTAAAAGCAGTCAGTTTAACCAATTTGTCTCTCGTGTTTGGGAAAGTGCAAGTTGACAGTGAAGGCAAAGATGTCGGTGTATAACGCGAGCGTAGTAAATTCTCTACCGTACGCCAGTGAATGATACCCTATCCACGCAGCACATGAATGTTTTTCATTTACGAAGCTTCCGTCGCCTCTTGAACATATCGTGGATGAACCAAGTAACGAATTCTAGAGGGCTTCCCAAAGCTGGTCTACAGAGCATGTTCACCCAACTGCGACTGCACCGCCTACGCTGGCTGAGATAACGTGTGCATAGTGGCAAATGGTCGTATTCCAAATTATCTACTATATTGTGAGTTCAAATCAGGAAGTCGACTTTTGAGTAGACTGCATTTGCGGAATATAGTCGTTATCATAAAGTCGTGAAAACTTTTGACATTTACTCTATGATTTCATAATAACTCTATCTTTCTGAGACACTGTTTTAAGCTTCTTATCCACGCTAAGGCAGATAAGAAACTGCTTTCGACTGCTGATTATCTATCACATCGTCAGCTTGCAGGTGACGTAGATGAGCTGAGTACTACATATTGATTTGATCGCTGTGTGTGAGATCGTTCTTGCCTATTCCAACTGTTTAGTCATTTAAAAAGTTGTGGAGGATGGACCGTCATGCGCTTGTTATGTCAATCCGTGGTCGATACCATCTAAATGAGGTCAACTACAACAACATCTATTTGATATGCGGTATACAAAGGATTGAAGCTTTGTGAATCTCGGAGTAGAACGCTGTAGTAACCGTTTCAACTCAAATTATTTTATGTTTTAAAATCGTTGGAGTGCAATAACGAAGCAACAAAGCTGCATAAATCATATCACTTCGAAGATCTACTTTCTTTTACTTGCACTGTTGAAACATTAATCTTTTTATTCACATCTATTTGACCTTGTGTATGGTGTATAACATTTTGTAGCTTTGCCAAAATTCTGTCGGATCAATTAAAACAAACCTTCGATGATATCAAGATAATAATGTGTATATCCGACACCAGGATTTGACCAAGCGAGCTTGACAAAATTGCGTCCAATCTGCACTGGCTGAAAATTTGGCATTGGATTGAGAGTCTTGAACGTCACATCCTCACTGTGTCAGAATACAAATACGAATGGTAAAACACTTTGAAATAATTTTATGACAAAGTTGTAAACGGTTAATGTAATTTAGATATCCATGTCGAATTTAGGAGTAAAAAATTGGATTGGGAAATTCTATGAGGGACATGGCAATCAATTTACCAAATAGCACAAAATAAAGGCATGAATGGAATAAATCCTTAGATATTTAAAACATAGCCCGATCATGAAATGTCATAACATATATGCGTAGATTTAAAACACAAATTGTATTACAAGAAAGCATTTTATTTTTCTGCTTCATAAACATTTTTTGAGTAATTCCAAGGAAGATATCCAATTAGAAGTCATTCTAACAGAGACAAGTTTGAAACTGCTATCAAACATGCACTTTTGCAGAGCTAAGCTGCCGAACATTGTTGAGTTTATAATTGCTCATAGGTTTTTTAATTGCCTAAGTGTGATTTTCCATTTGCACTATATTGTGGAGACAGAAATGCATTAGCGAATATTCCTTTGTCATGTGAACAAGAACGATATGCATAATACCCTCTACTGGCACAACTCAAAAGCAAAGAACGCCGAAGCGACCGAGAATGACAATGCCAAACCTGGTTTCAGGATTACATAGAATCGGTATGATCGGTAATACCCTTTGTACTTTGCCGTGTGCGAAATGAAACCTTAATGACCTATCGACGCTCGCGTGTGTTATGGGATTCGTGGGTAAAAGCGATGGAGTGGTTGACCTAAGGTATGAGTCGACACGTAATCTTCAAGTGACCGTGCAACGAGAAAGTTTATTGCTGGATCAATGACCCGAAAACATGTTCAAGTCAAATTTCAATGACCGAATCTGAAAGTAGAACTAAATTTTATTTCTGAATCCAAATATCAAGATTGTATCGGGTTATAACCCCCAATTAATTACCGTTTATTTGAGATAAAAATTATTCGTATAGCGAACAAGCAGTTCATTTTTCCGAACATTAGGCTCAGTATTTATCATCGATTTCAGATAAACTTATGTGAACGTCCATAACGAAAGAATAGGCTCCGCTCACCTGGGAATACCATGGTACTTAGAATTAAGTACACTCGTTTGGATCTTGATGTGTGAATTCCACGACAAGCCACTGACAAGCGCGAAGTGATCGTGGTCTTTTAAAGCGATTGGGCTGCTTTTGGAACGATAGACTTTGACATTATCTAACATTTCATCTGTTAAACATCTTGAAACATCCAGGGAGGAATAGTCAATGATGTTCGCCGTGCTCGAAGTATTGGATACCAAGAAAGTCTACAAAATATACACGGGAAATTAGAGTGATCGACATGGAGTGCATAAAGAGAATGTTCGATGCAACTTACCACCTGCTGATTAGCAGACCGGCACGCTAACGTTTCCCTGAAGAGGGGACACCAGGTGAGTAGAAATCCTCTAAAAAACCCATGAATTTGCGCTTCCAGCAAATCGTTGTCCGGTTTATCCCACTTCAGTAGAACATAGCTGGCCGTAGTCCAAATAACATTTGGTGGCTTCATTTGATAAGTTGGTTTTAGCTCGCTTGAATAACCAATACTGGTTAAAGACGAAGATCCATGCCAATTTTTCGCAGTCAAAACGGCCTGTTTGTGGAAATTTCGAATCA
The DNA here is from genome assembly GCA_013407085.1 of Atriophallophorus winterbourni. Taxonomy (NCBI): domain Eukaryota; kingdom Metazoa; phylum Platyhelminthes; class Trematoda; order Plagiorchiida; family Microphallidae; genus Atriophallophorus; species Atriophallophorus winterbourni. Next base: position 182,576 of record JACCGJ010018343.1, on the reverse strand, counting down.
TTTAAATAAGCAAAAAGAAAATGTATTAAAGACATATTAATAAGCCCTTTAAAGAAAAAATATATTTGGATTACAATTCGGCGGATGCGGGAAAAAATTACCGATTGATAACAGTAAGCGGTCAAACAAGCATATACCTTTAGAAAATACACAGAGTAATTTGGGAACTAAGACTATTACAACAAGGAAAAATGTGATTTGTTTCCTTACCGAGTGTTATGTCTGTGCTTTACTATTGTTGGCCCAGCCAGTGTGGTCAGAGAGAACGCAACCGTCACTGAACTCGTGTATTCACCGAATGCGAAGAGTATCACAATTGAGCAAATGTGTGAATATCACAGTGAATAAAAATCACAATTGGAACTCACTATCGATCTTGATTGGTCGATTAATCGATAGTTCGTTCACTGTCTACACGACAGGGGGTGCCCTCCTAACACCGAGCAACTCAAGATTTTGGTTAAAATTCCATAGGGCAGAATTTGTTTACGATTGGTGGGATGACACATCGAGTCTGTGGGGTTAAGTTGTATAGTTTTCGTCGATGCATGGGTTAGGACTCAAAAAGGCATCAAGCTATCTCCTGAAGATCTTTTGATTTGGTTAATTTGTAACATAATCAGGTGGATGCTTCAAGGTAAAAATAACTCGCACGGCAAAAATCTCGTCTACAGTTGAGTCGCGAGTTACGTACTGTGAGAGTCAATGTGTGATCTTTTGTCTTATACGAGCCACGCAGATTTAATAAGCATTTTGTAGGATTATTTGTGGTATTCAAACTCCTCTCGGAGACGATGACGTGGATAGTCGAATAAATTCAGGATTTTGATTCGCTTATTGTATAATTTCTGGCTGAGTACGGCAACAAGTTGATAGCTCGATTGTTTAATCTATGCAAATTCCACAGGATCTTGTCTAGGCCATATCGACCATACTTAAACTGCATATTTCTTCGTGAGTCTGATGTACGTAGTTATTATGCAGATAGTTGAATGTTTCGGAACAAACCGAAAATTCTATTCACGAGTGACAATTTCTGTGATTTTTGCGGTAAACGAAGTTGCATTGGCTCGAAATCCACAGGGTGTTGCTTATCAACATACGTATGTCCCATTGCTCCATGGTCCACGAGAGGCTATGTGTACCAAAAAAATATTGGAAATCCAAATATTTTCCAAGGTTTAGCATGTGGCACTTTTAGAAATAGAACAGTAGGTGTTTTCTGTGAAACAAGAATGGAGATTTTCCAGCTCGTTCTGGAGCACTTCGCAGTCTTCCATCTCACTAATCCTAGACCACACTTTTATATCATACACAAACAGAACTGCCTAAAATTTGATGAAAGCCGGTAAGTCATTGGCATAAAGTGCGTAGTGCATAGGCTAGAGGACATATTCCTGAGGTACTTTACTCGACACGGATACTGACTTTGACAAAGCACCATTCTCTTATACATAAACAAGCCAATCAATCAGGTGATTTTCTAACCAGAATAATAGTCTGCCAACGATAACACTTCGTTACAGCTTCTGCACAGAATAAAGTGATATACGCGGTCAAATGCTTTCAACATATCGAGGTAACATACATAGATGGTGTTCTCAACATCTAATGCTAGAAACGATACGTCAACGGTATGGAGGAGGTTACTTAGCCAGGAGTATCCATTTTTAGAACTATGTTGCGCTCCCTAACATAGCCGAGTATCTTAAAATTATTTGCTCAGTTTGTTCATCACGATCCTTTCGTGCACCTTGGAGTCGTGTACAGCAGGGTTACAGGCCTGTAATTTGCGGGCTCTGCACGCGCTCCGCCTTTGAAAATTCGAGAGATTATACCGAATTTCCAGTCCATCGATATGACACTTTGGACAGTAATTCGTTAAATAAATCCGTCAGAGGTCCACATAAATATCGTGCACAATGCTTTAGTATATTTGGTGTAATTTCATCAGAACCGGGCGATTATCTTAGATTCAACGATAGTAGAGTTCCCAACACCTCTTCTTTGGTACAGAATGCTCTACTTCTGTATCCAGTTATGTATCTACGCTTTTCTTCGGACAAAATAGCATAATAATTTATGAGAACATTTGGGTTATCAGCTGCATTGGTGGTCATTGCAGATGCATCTGTAAGGCCACAACTCCTGGTTGAACTGAAAACTGCTTGTTCACAATCTGGTAAAGAAGCTTTAGATTCTAATCCATTTAAGACATTTTATCAGCTTGATAATATGATTTGTCTTCATTAATAAGTTTAGTAACGTGGTTTCTAAGTGTTCAAAAGGTTTCCCATGTAGTTTCGTTGGTTAAGAGGCTATAGTTTCACCAAGCCATATTTTCCATTTAAATTATTTGCGAGTGCGACGTCGCAGTTTCAATCCGAATGCATTTCTACACTTTTCTTTCTTTTCTTTTCTTGGCTTACATCAACGACCTACCAGAGACGCTCGCATGCAAGGTGATTCTTTTTGCTGATGACAAAAAACAGCTGCGGACTGTGTACAGCTGCAACGTGATCTAGATGCTCTACATGAATGGTCGGTACGGAATAATTTGCCATTTAATTTTCAAAAATGTTAGGTGTTGCAAATTGGTAAGCCATTCCAATACCAGTATCACTCTGGGCAGACTATTTTGAGCTAGACAGAATCGAAAGGCAGCCTGAAGAACAGCCTGCATTGTGAGGTTATCTACAAGCGTGCTTCCAAGCTTCTAGGTATGCTGCGACGGATTTTCAGAACCTTCTCGCCTGGAACGTTGCCCACCATCATGAGAGCCTATATATTTCCAACCATGGAGCATGCATCACAAGCTTGAACTCCGTGGTCACAAAAAATATACTATTGCTTGACAAAATATACCATCGCGCGACCAAACTCTTAAGAGGTTTCCGGAAACTAACGTACGAGGAACGATTGCAAAAACTGAGGCTCCCAACTCCCCTTCGAAGAAGCCTTCGAAGCGATGTGATCTGTTGTTGTTGTTGGCCTCCGTCGGTCGATGTCGACCATGGATGTACATCACATCGCATGAATTTCATGTTTTGCAACTTTTTGTATGACTAAACAGTCCGATTCGGGAGGAACAATCTCTCCCGCAGCGCTTGCAACGATAGTCAGAACTCTTTTGTATTGCATCAGTTGCACGCCGGCGGCGTGATCTGCGTTCAGCAGCCAGGAGCTGTATTTGCTTCTCCCTGGCTTGCAGTCGACGCTTTACACAATGCCTCCAAAGTGAGCGGTCAAGAGCAAGTTCTTCCCAGCTTGCGGAGTCAATGTCAAGAGCTTTCATATTTATTTTGCAAACATCTTTGTACCGCAAGTGCGGTCTGAACAATGGTCGACTTCCTAATTGCAACTCACCGTGGAGTAGATCTTTCGGAATACGACCATTTTTCATTCTATAGATATCACCAAGCCACCGCAGGCGGCGGTCACGTAATAGGAAGAACATGCTATGTAGACCAGCTTTTGAAAGCACTTCAGCGTTAGTCACTCTGTCCATCCACGATATGTTCAAGTTACGACGGATGCTTCGTAGATGAAAAGCATTCAGCTTCCGTTCGTGTCTTGTGTGGGTGGCCCAGGTTTCACTGCCGTATAGTAAAGCATTTAGTACGCACGCACTGTATACCATCATCTTTTTCTTTTGGAGCGGGGTCTTTGAATCGGCCGTGCTCAAAATTAATGTTTTCATGCATTTTTATTTTTTCAGTCAACAAGGAAGCTTTTGTTTTTGAAACGTTTTAACATGTCGTGAACATGTGAACAAAGGACGTTTGATGCCCCGCACGCTTTAAACGCTGCGCAATATTTTTATTTTTTGAAGGATGGGGAATTTGCTGCGCCGGTCAGAATAATGCGAAAGAAAACTCATACATGCCTGCAGACGGAACCGAAACTGTTTTGATTTTGAATGTGACTGGCAATCACAAATTTTCCCATCAAAGTTTGATGTCCCCCTTACTCGTATTGAAATTCTGTGTTTAAGCTATTTTGATTAACTGAAAATTCGTTTTAACGAATAAAGTTCTCTTCTTCTTCTTCTTCTATCTTTGTCTTTACAGTCAGCTTGCAGTTACCGCAAACACGAGAGTTCAATCGGGACAAAATGACAGCTGCTCTGCCAATCCGCTTATCAATTTCCGTGTCTAGCGAGAGGTTATCCGCAATGGTTGAACCCAGATATGTGAAATGATGTACTGGTTCGAGCTGACAGTTTCCAGTTACTTCGTACAGTTACTAATATTTGATGTGATACTGACATATAAAATATAAAATACCCCACATCATCCCTTAAAACACATATTCGAATACCGTAAGTCACGTCATACACGCAGCCACTCAGCGACACTGCAAATTCCACGCTCCCGTATCAGCTATCGCCGATATTTTTATTGTGTACGTGTCTTTTTCCTTTGGAATTCCCAACCTGAAACTCTTGTCATCTCTCCCAGCGTCGAAACGTTTATTCGAAATTTGGATACTTATTTGCTGCATAACGATTTGACGACACCTGCGTATTGACTCATGGTAACTATACAACTTGACTATACTTGGCATTACATGTTTATTTTATACCTATTTCCTGAACGAATATTTACTATGATATAATAATTGTGAAACTATGTGCTTTTTGTGACCATAAATTCTTGAATCTTGAAGATGCCAAGAAATTTATAATTAACTTCGGTGTTTTCGGAATCTCAGACATCATTTGAATGAGATTGAATTATTTGGCTTGGATTGTAATTTATATTTGAATAACTATAGGAATTCTATATATAATGCTCAATCTTTTATTGTGTGCCCATATGGTTTTGATGAAGGTCGTCCGGAACTGTCAACTCGGGAATCTGTTTCATTTATCAAGCTTTTGAGGACTACCCAGCTGAACATCTTTATTACAAATAAAAGCTTCTAGGGTTTTAATCTCATCGGCCCAGAAGCAGGATCGCAATGTTTATTGTATCAAAGATGGTAATAAATGATTGTTCTTTCGTATAATATTATAACAAACATTTTGTATACGTGGAATAGTATCAATCAATATTAACTTTTTGACTAACCTCATATCTTTTGAATGGTAAAAGATTGAAATTTCCAACTTCCGTGAATGCATTTCTCGCGATATTTGATGTTGGATTGAGCTCGACTTGACATTTTTCTGCTGAAATGTTCATTTTGTAAGTTTGGTCAATTGAACAGCATACACATCTAACAGCCAGCTCATAATGGAATCCAGGTCCTCCATGTAGAATGTCTGGTATGGGCTTATTAGGGAACATAATAAAGTTGGTTGTTACAATATTAAGTAATCACGTATTCTTATTTCAAAGATTGAAGTGAAATATTTATACCAACATTGTTAGAGTGTAAATCGATATTTAGACAAACGGATAGGTGAAACCGAATATCTATCAATAAAACTTTAAGCTACAACACGGAGTTAGAGCATGTTTTTGGGTTCACACGCCTAAAGAAAGCTCTGCATTAGCACACACTATCTATAGCAGTTGAACATGTGTTCGTAAACAAACTTGCTAGGTAGAATAAGCACTCCGCTATTCAGAACCCTCTAATTGGGGAATTCTAACCGTAAAATAGGGAGAATATATGTGTAATGTGTAATTATTTTGGATGAGATCACCGAAAAACCAGAATTTGTAGCTTGAAGCGCTCAATTTATTTTTCATGTGTATGCACACAATACAATACATATTGCATAATAGCATATGAATTGTATTTTAAATTAACCAACTACATGATACTTTTGCTCCAGTGAAAATAACCATCTAAAAATATGTTTTTACTTCACAAATAAACTATCCGAATTTCCACATTCTTTTGCACTATGCATATAGAGCTTATAGATTCCACTATGCAGCATAGAACCGATACATTGCACACGATATTTTAATGGAATTGGACGCGATCTTAAACTAATGCCATTTAAAGCAATATGTGAGATTTATTATTGGAAAAGGAATGCATGCCATCTATTTTATTAGATTTTGGCACCGTATGAAATAAAATTCACGTGGCCCCAATATTTGTTGTCTACTTTAAATTTTAAAGGGTCCTGTTGATGCGAGATTTGGTATTCCGACGTAGGCTCAATAACAAATCTAAATATGCGAAAGTGTAGTATTGTTTTCCAACGTATATTGAGAAAACTAAGAAAAAAATCAATGACGATTTAATTGAATAGTTCAGCTTCATTTAGAAAATAAAACTGCTTTTCACATCTATTTTTGTTTAAGCAAACAATTATCAGACCCGATAAATGCTGCAACCTTCACGAGACTCACTGTCCAACGAATCATTAATTGATTCTCTTCCGTGGCGTAAACCAACAACAAATTTGGTATTGATTGAACCGGGGTTGGATGGACGTAACAAAAATCTAATGACTTCAACTCGGGAATTGGCGAAACATTTGATGCATCTGATATTGACCCGTTGAGTTTTGAACGAACCCGAAAATGGTATACCAAATCCGAATACAGCGATACGACCGCAGTAAAATATATCCAATTATCTGAACCAACATAATGATTAATGTGAAGCGCGTCTTCCGAGGAAACACTTTGCCATCTTCCTAGTCGAACTTGATTCAATGCTGCAATTCGTGCCGTAATTGTGTGCTTACTGATCCAAAATTGGGTTTTGTTTGCCATACTCTGCCCTGCAATTTCATTGTTAATCCGTGCATTGGCAGAACGATCATAGCCTGCAGTCCATTCAATTATAAATTCAGGCGGAACTTCAGAATATGGTTCAAGTTCCCATTCCAAAAGCGCTGTCTTCAAAAGTCCAGGATTGTTCACGCAGTGCACTTTCAAATCCACCGGAGGAGAAGGCATATCTGGAAGATTACGATGGCACGTGAGTATGTGTGAGTGGAATCAAAATTATTGGAATCTGTTATTAATGAGTCTATAGGTTCAATAGCCTGTGTTCCTTTGTTATTCGAGCGAAACTAGCATGATAAATTTTGAGCTATTGCAAACAGAAGCGTATAATAATATGAGGGTGTACTACACTGAGGATTATACTTGTATCAAACTACCTCTATAAAATTTCAGTTAAATTGCAAGATGATATATTTTGAATTTCGCGCCTGTTTAGCACACCTCATACTTCGCGGTACGATATTCTTTAACTCCACTGAACAGTTTTGTGCTTTCGATGTTCACTGAAAATCATCGTACTGCCTCCAACACTAATACGCCAGACAGATACGGATGTGAGCGCTCAGAAATTCGATCATCCTCATTATACGCTTTTAACGATATGCCGCAGTTAACAAATTAGAACGCCCGAACGGATAGCATATACGAACCGATGAGAACATGCAAGAATCGATGACACGCAAGAATATCAGTCAAAAATCGTAGTTGAATTCGGACTGAATACATCAATTCGAATGATACTCATTGACATTTATATTCGAAACATTGTTTTTCTGATGATGTCTTCCATTTTGGTGATTTTACGTCCAAAATCAACTACACAAGTTCGGAGAACTGCCAAGAGAAAAACAATGAGGATAATTTTTACAGCGATTTGCTTTGGCTTGAAATGAAAACGTTTGTAAATGCAGTGTAGCTGACGTAAGCTGTTATATTTTAACATCTACAACATCCGATGTCATTGGGATTCCATGCAAATTTTGCATCATTACTTTAGATGGATGTAAAGCTATTGCAACAGATTTGTTTATTTTCGGGCAATTCCCTCATGTAAACCCAGAAACTTCTTCAGTATCAAGCAGTAATCCGCAGAACGCATTCCTGGTCGAGTTGTTAGTATTTTCATTACTTGCAACCAGCCCTACAAGGACACTGACAACCGACTTGTGATGGCAGTTCTGCGAAATCCATCAAGGGCAAAGTATTGTGCTGTCCGAAAATGTAATATACGATAAAACCTTAGAGTCTACATTTGTCAAGAATCAGTTAATCAAGCTGGGAAACTTACTTGGTGCGAAGGAATGAGTTTTTACTGCCAAAGTGTTAGCCCACTTTTCGATTCCCCCGGCAAACAAACGCACAGTTATCCAGTACAAATTACCCGGGCTGAGATTGCTGATGTGGATTTTGGATTGTGGTGTACAGGATACGGTGGATGCAGATTCGCTTTCCTGGTTGGCTAAAAAATTTAAATATTCATGAGAACAGTTACACAATGTCTAACAAAAGTGTGCGATGTTCAAAAATAGTAGTAAAATAGTATAGTTTAGGTTGTCGGATGATTAAGAGAACAAGAAATCATTGTAAATCGATCCCAGATAAATTTTACAGCTTTTTATTTTTCTGTCTCTATAGTATAGTTTTTTATCTAACCGTTTCTAGCTCTTTGATTAACATTGGGTTTTTAGTAAAAATTGTTCACTTATTTTCCACTATTTCTAGGCTTATTGGGCGGAATCATCCACCGTTAAGGAACTTCTGGTAACTGTTCTAAGGGTACGACCAATATCTACCGATGAAATATATCGAAATAATCACCGTAAGTAGGACACCTGGCGGCTATTTATAGATTCAAATAATTTCAAACTTACACTTCTGGTGGATTGCCAAGGTTTTATAATCTCTGTTAAAACACATAATGAGTTGCTTGTATCGATATTTATATCGGAATTCCAGGTTTTATCTTGATAATCATCTTCGTTCCTGGTGTCAAATTATTTATCATACAGTAAGGTTTGATGGAAAGCAAACAAAAATATAGAATTTGACAACCAAATCTGCATAAGCAACCGAGTGTTGATGAGGTTTTTATGTCTGCTGCAATTTTTCCTCAAGATCCGATTTCGATTTAACAACTATTCAGAATTAAGTCATTTGTTATAAATTATTGGAACTCTTTTTTAGTTACCTCCAGAAACGCTGCTCAGGCAGCTGTCAGCTTCTTTCAGTATTGGCCACCATATTTCCGCCTCGCTATTATTGACCGACACAATTCGGATCCCTGGGATTGATTTAAGTGTTTTGGTAGCGATTTTCTTGCTGAAAGAGTCAAAAGTCAACACGAAAACGTGTAACTATTATGGTCCCCAATACAAGTTTAGTCATCATTTTGAGAGTAGCATAATGTAGATTGACGGGAACAATATGTACGGTATTGATTATGATTGACAATATCATGTTATATTTTGGTAGATAGCGGATATTACGTGGGGATGGATATATCGGAGTGTTTAGAATGAGGCAATTCTGCCTTTAAAAGATTAATTCTGTTCAAGCACATTACATTTACCGGTTACAGAGAGAGCGTTTATCGATCTGATGACCGGTACCATAATTTCTTTCACAGATCACTAAAAACATTTTAAATTAACGCGAATCAAATTAATCTTTAGGTATTGGAGTATATACGACTTTTCAGGATACAAATATTCAAACGATTAAATACGTGCACCTAATTTACGCTAATATTGACTTAGTCAAAATAGATGCAATATAATTCTTGAAATGCAGTGCAATTTTGTGCATGTTTATCAAAACGAAGCGAAATATTCACTAGATTTTTAAATTCAGATAAAATGTCGGCTTGGTGAAGATATATTCTGTCAAAGACGAAATCATTTTGACCAATTACTCAACATCACATTAATGAATACAACAACCAATCTAGCGAGTGTTATCTACCAATATATCTAAGTTCAAACCGATTATAGTAATTCTTTTACTCCAAATCAAATTGTTTTTCTAATAAACTGCAATCATCTCCCCACTAGCGATTTAGCTTTAAGCGCATATGACACGTATGTCGAACACAATGTGATGCACGAGTGAAACGTTGCATCGTCAATAGACCTTGACCGCGTTCACGCTGTGCTGGCTCGGTAAATAAGCCAATTCATCTCGATGTGGCCTGTCATGTTCAAAAAGATTCACTGAATGAGGTCTATAAGCCAGAAATCTGAAACGACAAATTGCTCGATTTGAACTGATTGCTCGCTTGCCCGGAATATGCCACCCCGGTTTGTGCAGACGAGATAAGTATTTTATTAATTGATTAAAAAACAATCAGACAGTATAACACAAGCAATATCTAGACCGCTTGCTAAATAAGAATATTAGGTATATAAATCGAATTAGATTTAGTTTCTATTGTAAAAATATAATGCTAGGGGAACGATCCTAGCTCTAATAGTTATTTCGCACGCGGGGTAACCAGCTGCTTCCTTATATACTAATGACGAAATAACCCATCAAAAATATCGAACAGTTTAACCATCAATTTCGAGTAATTTCTTACCTGGGATTTCCTGCATTTAATATATTCATTACTTCGACATAAACTGAATAATCCCATTCTTCCTGCAATCCCCCAACGTATGCAACAAATTTATCCCCTCTGGTTTCCAAAGCCTCGTAAACGGGATCCCCTTGATTTGAAATCACCTCACTGGAGTCGGTATTTTGTATAAGCCGTTTACGTAAAGCAAGTTCCTTTCGAAATTCTTTTGTGACTTTTCCAAGCAAAAGTTGCTAGAAAAAAGACATGTATTTAGGCTCGTTCATTAAATCTTTCAAGTATACCCAACCACCCCAAGCACTCACACGTTCAAATTTGTTCCCTGTGCTGCATGACGTTATGGAATGACGTATTCGACAACCGGTCACTCGGAATCCTTTGAAAAAACCATTCGATTCGTTTTTTAATTGTCCCGACTGTATAAAGTTCCAAGATAAGACCAACGTGTTGGAAGTAACATGGACCACTTCTAATGATGTTACTACAGTTTTCGGAATGCCTTCTCCTGAATATCCAGCTGCGGACATAATTTTACGAAAAGGTAATCCGTCTGGTTTTTTGTACAGCGTAACCTGAAAGTTTATACGTATAATATAACTTTCGCGACAAAAAAGAAAAATGAAGATTATTATAGTGAAACAATTGAGCTTATTGATTATGCTTTACGTTGATAAATGCAGAGAAATATAAACGCTGTATTGACATTCAACGCTTGTATAGTTACACAATAATATTCAGTAACGTTTTAAAAGTTTAAAATATACAGCTCACTTACCCGATACAACCGGAATGTCTCAATCTTTGTTATGACTTTTTCCCCATTATCGTTTGTCCACTCAACCTGATCTACGAAATTCGCATAAGGATTGTTCGTTTTGTACTCAAACGTGATTATTCCTTCATCATCGTCCTTGCATTTTATCACGAGTTTGTACAAGTAGACCTGGTTGAAAATTTGTTGAGGCGGCTTGTGCTGTTTGAAGGAACAAGAAAAACCATAAGCATAATCTAATCCAGAGATTAAAAATCGAAGAGATTTAAAATGATATGTGGATGAATCACGTATGTTTAACCGCATTCGCGTATTATTCTGAAGAGCGGAAACCTGATGTGATAACTTCATGTCAGCAAAGGCCTAATCAACGATTTTGAGACAATTATTCAGAGTACTTCAAAAAATTTGATGGTCTGAAATGCAGCAAAATTATAATTCTTTAAAATAAAAAATGTAAGTGTATAAAAACAATATCACCAATCAGATCAGATCATTCAGATTCGGGAAACAAGAAATTGAAAATCTAATTTGTTTTTAAACTCATGCAACCTGATTGAACAAGTAACGGTTGAAGGTAAGCTGCTTCAGGTAAAACATTCACGAAAAGAATAACATTACCTGCTACAGGTCAGGCGGAAATAAGATCCCAACAGCGTATATTCATGAATTTGAATATTTCTCGTATTCGTTTGCATGAATGAATTTTGTAAGGGATGGTTTGTGATATATAATATTTTGAACAATATTATAAGGTCTCCTGTGATTCGTCGATAGGGACGGTCGAACAAATTCCGGTGATCTAACCTTTCTTTATATGGCTTGTTTCGGATATTGAAAACTAGTTTTGTTTAGTCGTGGTTGATTTGCTGCATACGTTCCACATTATTCTTGAGCCACGCAGACCATGGTTGCAAAGCGTGATCCATTACGTGTTTCAGGTATGCATTCATGGTAATTGGGAATATCTTGATTGAAAGTTTCCAAAATAATCGTTCGAGTAAATTTGAGACATGTGTTGCTTTTGTAAACGTATCAATATCTTTTCGTTATATATATATATATATATATATATATAATTTGATAATAACATTTAAAAGGAAATTCAATGAAACAAATGAATTATTAGAATTGTGATCTGCATGAGAACTTCTTAAACCACATTCTTACTTGCCAATGTATTATCAATGACCTTTCTCCAGCTCCGTAGACATAGAGATGATTTGGCTTAAAAGTCTCATGTACCAATGACGTTATACAAGGCATGGTCAAGACTGGCGCTGGTTCAACTTGGCTTGCGTCCGATAGCGATTTGAAGATTTTGGTCCTTACCCTGAAGTAGTAAGCATTTTCTGGTTTCAATTGAAGGGTGACTTTAAGCTCTATTCCATGGGTATCGTGCACATAGGTGCCGAATTCGAAAGCATCAACATGTTTGACGGTTGTCCACGCATTTCTGCCCAATTGTGCTATCGCCTCCAATCCCAACCATTGTGGATAGGTTGGATTATAATGCTCACTTTCAGCGCTCGCTTTCTCACCATACAATTGCATTTTTTCGGTAGATACCATTTCAATGTTGGCTGATGGAATACAATCAACGTTGTTTTCCGCAAACCAAGAAAGTTTGACCTCTGAACTTTCATGAAGACACTCAGCCTTGAATTTAGATGGGGTCGACGGTCGATCTGAAAATATGAATATATAGTTTAGACGAGTTAAATTTGATTGAAATTCAATAACAGTGGATGGAAAATACAAAAGACTCGCTTTCGTTCACCGGCAACAAAACATTTTGAACCAATAATATGCTCGCATAATATTTGTTTCTCTAATCGCTGAATAATATAAGACGAGGGACAAAGTAATTATATTTTTCTTAAGGTTCTCATGTGAAAATATATTACCATGTTTTGTAACCATTCTTTTCGGTTTAATCCGGTTAATTTCGATTTGAATATTGAATCACACAATATTTGCCAACTAACGTTGGTTTTTGTTATGAGCACCACGGGGAGATGATTTGCAGTCCTTATATTTTATGGTCAATTAGACAGATTACGTAAATCTTCACTGACGATTGATTTTTGTTCAATATTAGACCGTTGTGGCCAGTACGATCTATGTGGCCAATAAAAATCGGGATATTCGCACTTCAAGCAAATTATGTCCTAACCACAATGGCTTGCTTGATGTCATCGAATATCTCATAGTTACAGTTCAAAAATTGTTGAAATTCAGTAAAACCGAATGCAAAGAATTGATCCTTTGTATAGCGTTGATGAATAAAGTGGATAAGGATGAGTGCTTATCGCCATATTTCGGATGATATGCAGAACACCATTCACCGGTGCACCACAAGAGCAGCGTCAAAACGTCCGACGACGACGAAAATCGCGAAGCTGTAATAACTCGGCTTTCGGAGGGGATGCAAAATGATGATTCGAGTAGTAACATCATTAAATGCATCAGGTGATGGGCAATGTCATATATTATCGAACGCAATGCAATTTGTCACGTCGCTCAAACGAGCTGAGCGTGGTGGGTTCTTGAACTGACCTGGTTGCACGTAATTTTTTGTCAAATCAAAACAAAGTAATAATCGAGATAGGCATGTTGACGTCAGATTTGCGCTTTCTTGATCTAGCTATAAAATGTAGACGTGTTCGTATCGTTGTTATGTGCGTATTAAACGCGTTTAATCACTTGGCGTTCACTTGCGATGTGGGATTGGATGGTGAACGTTAGATTGGCTGACCTCAGCAATTTATCAGGGCGAAATCTTCGAGTGGGGGTAAGACGCGGCGGCCGACGTGATTAATCTTTGTTCGAGTGTCCTGAAGCCTGTACAAATAAAGTAATCTATCTTGGAACAGAAAACGTGATTGATCTGACGGAAGCCTCTCTCACCCATTACATGTATGAATTATCTTATGTTATCGGCCACCATTGGTGGATATCTATCATGAGGGTAAATTAGAATCACATCGCGATTTTATAGTCTGCTATACACCACCTGAATTGAAATTCTGATTCAGGAGATACGATTCCTCCATCACAACGTTCGAATCAAAGCACTACGCGTTTATGTTCAGGCGTACTATTTCTTCAGCATTTGGGAGCGGCATTAATTCTCACTTAGATCGAAGTTAAACAATGTTATGACGGATCAACATGGATCCGTCGAAAGCGGCTAATTCCTATGACTAGAGGCTAGTTTCGACAGCATAACAATCACGTTAACAAATACGTTCTTGCCTCAGTTGAAAATAACCTTCATAGTCGGATAGAAATTTTTCACGTGTTACGTATGGGATCCAATGAATATTATTCAAAGCATCCACGTTACACATCATTACAAGTAAATACACCCCTTAATTGACTATGATACACTAGCATGGACCATTCAGCCAAAACATTAGTTCGTTATTTCTAAAATTGATATTAACTAAACCACACTGTCTCCACCTGATGAAGGCAAAGAGCCATAAACCGGTTATGGTGTTTAAATGTCAATTTGAAAAAAATACACACATTTTTACTTTAGTTGTAGCACAGATTACATGTTGTTCAGGGTGTGAATGTTGTTCAAAGATGGTTAGCTGATAATAACATCTAGCTTGATGGCGAACCGTCATGAACGAGCAATACCAACTTGGCAACCACCATTTGAACCACACACATGGTCACTATCAAAAATCGAGAAATCTTCACACTCACTCAGGGTAGTTATTCGAATGGGATTGGACGGGATCGAGGTTAAATCATCAACATATGTGCAGACGTAATCACCATCAATCAAGTTATCGGGGAATGAACGTGGATCCACAAACCACAGCGTTTCGTTCGCATCAACAGGCTTCGTGTTTTTCAAGTAATCAATCGTAATCCGATTGTGTCTGACTGGCTTCACCAAAAATGACTCTTTACCACCGACCGACCATGTGTAACTGAAACAAGATTAAATACATTAGCGTTTTTGTATCATAACTTAAGATGCTATCCAATCCAGGAGAGAGAAGCGAGACAACGCACCAAAAACATTTTACAGAAAATATAAAATGTGCGACATTCATTTTTTCATTTAACTTTGACCAAATAGTTTGGACGGCTTTCACACTGTAGCAGCATGGAAGCGCAGGTTTATGAGTAAAATAGTTCTAATTTGAAACGACTTGTATGCATTTGGTCATCATAGACCACTTTGCTTGGTGTAAATTGGCAATTAAAACTGCTTCGGTAGTGTGTTGAATTACAATTTAAAACGTAAATAGTTGACTACAAAATATTAGAGAATAACCCAAATACAGGGAAAAAACAGGACAAATAACGAATGCTGAATTACTTTTGAAAGCTGGTCAACCATTTTATGGTTGCGCCGTAAACCCTCACTGGGTCATGTGTACATAATGGAAAATTGTAGTATCCCAAGAGATCTACTATATGTTGAGTTGAATTAAGGAAATCGACCGTTGGGTACGGATAAGTATACGAAATATAAATGAAAGCTCTTGGCATTGACCTAACGAGTGGGTAAGAACTTGCTATTGACCGCTCAGCCTTGGGGTAGTGTGTAAAGCGTCATCAGCAAGCTGGGGGAGAGCAGATACTACACTCGGTTTCTGATCGTAGATTACGGTATCAGGGTGCATATTACATTGTCAGACCGAGTACAAAATATCAGCGTGAGCGCCGCGTGAGCAATTGTTTCTTATCAATCAGATTTTTCAGTTATTCGACAATATTTGGTTCATGAAACCATCATGCGCTTGTGATGTAACTCCATCCTGGAAGACGACCTGACGAGGCTAACAACAGCAACATTGAGCGCTACACAATGATCTAAATTCGAATTAGGAACTGGGGTAAGCTCCCGACACAGTAGACAAAGCTCCTCGGTGGGCATGCATTCATATTGTATGCCGCAGTAATTATCATCGAATGGTATAGATAAATGGATATTTAAAAAGCGCAATCGGCAGTTGTCCACACAATTTCGACTGAGAACGTAGCTTACAACATTTTTGTTGATGCAGTAATTTGTGTCTAATTATTTTAGCAAGAAAGTGGAATTTCAGCAGACAAACTAGTGATAGATGTTTTGCTCGGTACCCAAATGGATCTTTGCAGATTAGCAGAGAGTTTTTGCTGAAGGGACCGAATTATCCATTAAATTATCATAAAATATCGACTACAAAAACGAAAATGCTAAATTGCATGTATTTAAATCCTACGCAGGCCCGACCGGTTTCGTGCTCTTTGTACTCATAAACTAAACACATTATAAACAAGATCCGCATGCCTTTAAACAGTGAAGGTATTTTAAACACGTTTCGCTTGTATAACAAAGATGGATAAGGTTGGTAAGACAAATCTGTTCAATCACATGTGACAAAACGCATGTAGATAGGATAAAACCCATGGCCATGAACAAAATTATTCATTTTCATCAGTGAATCAAACATTTATTTGTTTGTTTGATAATTTATCACGACCAAGGGTACAATTTATTTTTAATAACTGTAGTTAGTTAATCATAGCAGTGGCAAACTTTAGCAACGACGTTGTTGCAGGCTTTTTATTGTTTTCATAAATAATAGGTTTGAAACAACTCCCGATACGACCAATATGTAATCCATATTTCATCAGTTCTTAAAACCGAACTGTATTTGATGTCATTGTCACTGATTCTGTTTTTTAACTTCTATGTATCGATGCAATAATCACACAATGGTATGAGTTGTTTAAGGACCATGCTCTGCATAAACGCTAACTGAAATTGTTTTTTGATTTCACGAAATCTATGTTGAAGCCTAATTCATAGAGATGAGATGAAATGTTTCGCGTTCTTAATAAAAGCATCACAACTAACGCGAAAACGATAAAACTTCTGTCCTTGGTCTCAAGCGGATCTACGTGATTATTCAATCGAAATTATGAGTTCATGTAAAATATCTTCAACATATACATTGTTACCCCAAAATCGAATTGACTTTAACAGGGTAATAATAAAACGTGAGATGAATGGCAATATCTGCCGGAATTTTTACTAACCGTCCACTTCTGGTTTCTTTGTTGAATTGACATTTAAGAAATACAAGTTGCTTCGGATAAATGTAAATTTGTGACGGTGAAACAGCCAGTGTTCCAACTTCGCCTGAAATAAAGTTAATTTGTGAATATCATTTGTTCGTGTGAAAAATGGCGATTATGTTTAAATTTCGTTCTAAAAGAAAAGTACATTCTGAAAGGTGTATGGATTAGTTTAATTCATTATACACGGCGCCATGCATCATTTTGGTCAATTAAACATACCGAATCAAAGACACATCTAAAGTTTGTGGGCATTTGTGAGGAAAATGCATGCAAATGAAGACTTTTGTCTAAGGCTTTGGGTTTAACCCGACAACATGTGTATGTGCACATGTGATTGAACAGTTCGTTCGTGCCAACCTTAAACAACATAAATCTACAAGTTCAAATTTTGTGCACATTTTTTCTTATGTTTCAAGACTCGCTGGTCCAGGTTTTATGGTCCCTACTTGATTATTGCCAACAGCACGGAAACGGTTCTGTCTGTGATTGAAATGCATTCAAATGTTTGTTACAAAAAACGGTTTAACCCATGTACATTGGTTGTGGCTACCGAGTGCTTACAAGCCATTTTACCATGATACGCTTGAATTCTAAAATGATGGGAATGATTTGGACCTAAAAATCTACTTAACCGTTTGAAAATTAGGCACAGATACATTTGAATGATCTGCCTATTTCTCGAAGCAAGCAGGGACTAAACCTGGAGATGTCACCTTGTTCGGGATCCATACGCGAATTTGTTTGTCCAATGTGTGTGCAGCAGTTCAGAGTATTTCACTCGTAAGAACATGAATGCCTCACAATATTGTTTGTGTCGAAATACTTGGGCGCTGAAGAATACGATTGGTGCACAAACAATATATTCTTTAGATGACAGGGTGTCAAGCCCCAAATAGTGCCATCCGGAAACAGTAATTAAAGGAAATGTGTTCAGTGAATAAGATCCATGAATCAATCTGAACGCAATGAAATTGCTTTTCTATAAATCATCAAAATGTTAACTATTTTTATGACTAACACATATCAATAAAACTAGAAAATCCTGCGGTTTTACTGCCCAGAATAAGCTGTACAGTATTTTGTGAATGATGAAGGCGAGCTCTCTGTCAATTTCTATCTCATTTCGAAATTTCGAAAACATCTGTTTCTTTCACGACGAATATTTTCATTTAAATTCGAATCCCGGTGTGTTGTGATCGTTCGCTTTTATTACAGCACATACTTAAGATTGAACACATGGCCAGTCTACAATTTATTCGAATCATTTCCAAGAAGAAATCGTCCATGATTACTAAAATACTCATTTGTACGCGTAGAGCTCTCGAATCAATAAATATGGCATGATTTGAAACTCTTTATACAGCACATAACTCCTGGTTTACCGGTACAACTACTGATTAATCGGAAAATATCGTCTCCATTGCTAATCAGACAAATATTCTTCTCCGCAGATCATTCCACGCGAACGCTAAACTGTTATAAATCTACCGAAGTGTCTTGTAGTGTGCTCTCCTCTCCACACTTATAAAACCGACTGTCAATGACATGTCTGACCTAAACTCCTCTGATAATTAAAAGGTAAGGAAGACCCAGCCATCGGCTCATCTGAAGGTTCAACCGAAACCATCGGATTCAAATACGAATGTCACCGCGCAAATTATTGCGAAACATTCAGTGTAATTTTGTACCAACATTCAGGAATCAAGCGAGACACTTTTTGCAAATAGACAGAGACACGACCTAGAAAATCGGTCCAACCTCTGTACTATGATGGTTTCGGAAACCATCAGACCAACAGCAGTAACACGTATGATTCGCCACCCAAACTTTATAATCTCACCCAACTACGTCAGCTGAAAATAATACTAAACAATGAGAAGAATATGGAAACCGTTCTTTTAAATTCTACCTTTCAGTGGCTTAACATCGCAAAAAACGATATCAGCAGCGGGAGTATGTCGTTGCGAGTACCTTCAGGATACCCGGTTATCCAAGTACAATGATGATGGACCAAATCCTTTGAAACTCACTTTCCTAGCAAGTGTTATAACAGAATTTGTCAGATTTACTTGGCAATTAGAATAAGAACAGCCTACGAAACACAAGCGGATGAAATGTCGGCAAAGATAACGAAAACTTAAACTCAGAAGACGGTCCATGAAACCACAAAGGTCATGATCTCCAAAGGTCGGACCAATAGACACCATCCCAACATCATCGTTACATACCAAACCAGTATTAATTGTCTATACATTAATGCGCAGCGTTTGTGGAACAAATTACTTTGTTTTCCTCCTGTTTACTGAAATCCCTTAGCGCTTTCGTCTTACACACACTCCTTGACAAAAATTACCCAAACATACATTTTCGATAGAAATTTCCTCTCTCCATGTCACAATTAAAATTACTTTTGCTCCACCTTTGAATTACATGGACGAAGACATTAAAAGTACGATTTATTTATCTTTTTACGTATATACTATGGTATTGTACAGCTATTTGCTTTATTCTCCATAAATCGTGAATCTTGATCACGTGTTGCATGCTTATCAGGCAGGTGAATAAGATTAGGATCTAAATATCTTGACACGGTGGAGAAATAGCAAACAATATACGCAAATGTATGTCATCGCTTGAATAGACTAGCACGATCAACACATTTTATTATATGTACCCAAATACATGTATATGTGTTAAACCATGGGCTTGAACCTACAAAATACTTAATTGATTCCACTTACATCACACCGACCCATACAGTATGCACTTATCAGATAGGGGCAGTCGGATTATGATCCAAATACTTTCAAACTCTGGTGAAATGGTAAAGTAGATGTGAATGATTTTATTTTACTGTTGGATAAGATTCGTATTGATACTGTTTATTCGACAGCACATTTGATGCCAACAATCAACAATCCAACCAGCCACCATTCGGTGTATAATCGTTCAAAATTCGATCAAAGTTCCATCCGACTTTGGGAAACAAGTGTTGAAATGCTTCGGTCCCGGCAATTTCTTGAAATTCAATGATACGTGAGAATAAAAGTCTATCGAGTACGTGCACGATAGCATCACTTACACATCATTATTTTGTGCTATTTTAAATTATCTACAGTGAAGGGAAGTAAAAGAAGAAGAAAAATGGCTTTATTCGATAACACGAATTTTCGGCAATAAAGTACTTGTTTATTAGCGCTCAATTTAGAGGCACTGGTTACAATCTACAGAAAATCACGAGTTGCTCTTGGCTGCTTGCACCTTTGGTTAATAGCTGTGAAGGATGCGAAAGCATGCGAATCCGCTACTTAGTCATTCGAATCGTTGTTAAGCATGACAATATCATGTGCATGTTATGTACTTCCATTGTCAAAATCGAACAACGGAGGCCAACAAAACACTGAAGGCATTTGAACTTGGAATTTCGTCTGCTCTGTAGATTATACGTAGAGTAAGAAGACGTTTGGAATATATCTCTCTATCTCCCGCCGTACTAGCTCTCGAACTATGGCTTTTTCGGAATATTTTAAGGCACTTTTTTGAAGCTGGGTGAATGTTGTGACTGGCTTTTGATCAATACGGTAAAAATCACGTTAAAAGAACGGGCACTCCATATAAGAAAGAACGCCGTCACTCTCGAATCAGACTGCGTTTTCATGTGGACCGCTATGGAGTATTAAACGATTCTGTGCTCCATGGGTATCTCCAAACACGTTGTCAACCAACAGAATATGAAGCAGAGGAAAAGATCTCGATTTATACACAACATTTTTGCATCCAGCCAGAACATGTTCAAGGCAGAACTTGATAATTATATGTTGACAAACTCCAACCTGGCACCTCAGTACATAAGCAGACTTTCCACACTGACAAAGCATTATCGATGTCTTTATGTATGGTTACCGTAAATTATATGTTTTCTGAATATTAAATCCTTGAAATAAAGTGTAAATTCATTTCAGTCAAGAATACTTCAAATATTTTCGTTCAAGTAACTTACCTGTGTTTCCGTGCAGCATCAAAGAAAGAAAGACCGTCAGTAGCTGAATACGGTGTACCGATGCAGGAAGCATATTTTTATAAAATTGAATTGCTTGTTTCACCTCGGATGTGTTCCGTTGAATTATACGTATTATTTATACATTTCACAACAAAATAATCAATGAAATCTGTGGTAAAATTTCTCGTGGGAATTCCAGCGTAGATATATGAGGTCAAACTACGTTGCGCATTTTTGCACGCGCAAAATATTTCTTTAAATCATGTGCCATATATAGAACTAATAAGTAATGCATGCCTAACGACCAAACCTTAAATATCAGATTCCAGGATGCACTCACTCAAGAGTTTGCTTTCATGATTCGGGCTCATATAACAATACTTTTCTAAAATTATTTGAATTCGAAGATTGTCGAAAACTTCAATTTTATATCACACTAATGCAGACACGACTACCAGTTTGTTATCCGGAGTAGAACTAAGAAATGTTTGGCTATAAAGCAAGAGTCTTGGGTAACTCTAAGAATTTTTAGTACGGAAGCAACTTGTAATCGATTCTTTGACATACGGAGTAACTTATCGACTCTTGCGAAAAAAGATCGCATACAATTCCAATGGAGCTTGCTTAAGAGAATGAATAAATAAGAGATCGATAATCGAACCAAACGT
Source organism: Atriophallophorus winterbourni (assembly GCA_013407085.1). Classification (NCBI taxonomy): domain Eukaryota; kingdom Metazoa; phylum Platyhelminthes; class Trematoda; order Plagiorchiida; family Microphallidae; genus Atriophallophorus; species Atriophallophorus winterbourni. The sequence goes on along the minus strand of JACCGJ010018343.1, from coordinate 160,768 downwards.
ATTCTCTGTGCAAACACCTAATGGCTTGACTCAGTTTGCCCAAGTTACCACCGATGCTTAATCAACGTTTTACTCACTTGTCTTCAGTCCTAATCTTTGCTTCCTTATCAAGTTTTAGTAAAATTCGCCCCAATTGAAATTATTAAGTTAAACGGCTCTCAATGAATACATGGTAGGGGGGTTGTCAACTAAAAGAAAAAAAGTCATCTGGCGCAGAGAAAATTACCCCAGTTATACTTCACAGGTGTCACATTGCTTTGACTGTTCCATTCACGCAATTATTCAATCTCACCTATGTGAAGAAAAAATACCAACGCAATGGAAAGCAAGGATGATACATCTTATCGATAAACGACGCTTCGCCGAGTGTAAAAAGTGCAAACTTTGTCAAAGCTGCTAAGTCACAGATCGCGTCAAGTTAAATGTTACTTGTGTTTAATTGCTATTCATGCGAACTGTGAGCCGAATTATTGAGTCATAATTAATAATTAAATATTACCAGGCATCTTCTGTATTTGTAATTAATGCATGTTTAAAGTTACTAGTGATTTACTAAGATTCAAGATTGAAGATTAATGGTTGAAAAAGCAATTAAGTTTACAATATCCATAGAGAGGAACTAAAGGGACATATATATATATATAATCAAAATCAATTAGACGATGATAGTTTATTAATAGTTCCGGGCAAAATTAGGATTAGCATCTCATTTGATTGTCAAGTTTTGTTTTGAATATAGATAAACTGTTTGAGCTTACCAAATCGGCAGGTAGGGAATTCCAAACAAAGCACACACGCACCGAATAAAAATACTCGCGACAGTTCCGTTTGGAATGTGGTATTTCGGACTTGCAACCATGACCACGGGTGTTGCTGGAAATCGAAGGTGGAATAATAACTCTAGATGGCGGGAAACAGTAGTAAGTATTTTATATGTGAGGATGAGATCACCTCGCATTCTTGTTTATACAAGTGTCCTTAGTTCCAGTCGTCTTAGTCTCCTGTCGAACGGCGTGTTTTCGAGTCCAATGACAAGCATAGAATCTCTCTGATATATGCGATCCAGAAGTAAGATGTCTTTTTAAACCATGTTTAGTTTAGAACCGGGTGTATATATGTGTTCATCATGAGAATAAAACACCCCAGGGAAAAACGTCCAAATATCCGCCGTAACATGCGGAGCAGCCGAGACGCGGTTTTATAAACGGCTCCGCATTGTAGACCATTTTTCAAACTACCGCAAATCCAGACACCCAGGTCCTTTTCTTTTTCAGTGTACTCCAGGTTTCTGTCGCCGAGCTTGCATTGATAGGAAAAGCCAACTTGACGATCGATCTGAATTTTGCATATTTAATGACAGTTTATTTTCGAATGACCAGTTGTACAGAGTATTCAAATCGTCGGCTTGCTGTTTCGCCTCCATACTTTTATACCGTTAGCAAGCGAAACCATCTTATTGTCACTTGGTAATGGTATGTCGTTCATATAGACTAGAAACAGTATTGGTCGAAGCACTGAGCCTTGTGGAACTCCGCTGGTGACATCGATGTTCTTTGATAATAGGCTGTCCACACGAACTCTGATGTGTCTGTTCCTGAGGTAATCACTTTACAATTCATATAGCCTCCCAAAAATACCGTGTTTCTTTAGCTTGTTTAAGAGTAAATTATGATCAACTCTGTCGAAAGCTTTTGAAATGTCCAGATTTCACGCATGAATACAGCCACCCGCATCTACAACCCTCGTCCAATCGTCTAAGCTTGCCAGAACATTTGTTAGACAAGAGCGATTTCTGTGAAATCCAAGTTGAGCAACTGTCAAAAGTTGGTTCGTTTCCAGATGTTGCAATTTTCTGCGATTATTATTCGCTCAAAAACTTTCGATATCGAAGACAGCAATGTCACCGGCCTGTAATTTTTAACATCAGAACGGCAACCACCTTTGTAAATGGGTATTGTTTGTCCCAGTTTCCAGTATTTTGGCACCACGCCAGCTTGGAGCAAATTATTAAACATGCAGGATAGAGGTTTGGATAGCTGTGCATGATAGATTTCGAGCAGCTTTGGAGTTATCTCATCTGGTCCTGGAGATTTCTTAACGTTTAATTTTCGTAAGTACTGTGCTGCCACCATCGGAGTAATCAATACTTCACTCAAGGTCGGTCGGTCAAGTCGAACGATTGGTTCCTGATCAGGCTCCATGGATTTCGGCGCAAAAACTCCGGCATAAAAGTCTGCTAACAGGTCAGCGGTCTGATTTATGGATTCTGTGAAGCCGGACGAAGTTTTTAGGGCAAAGAACGCTTGTTTATCATCTCGATTTAAGCTGATAAATTTGTTTCGCAGTCGTGTAAATTGTGTCCAAGAATCAGCTGTGTTGGTAGCCTTGTGAAACTCCCATGCTATTGCCCTTTGTTTTAACCAATTTTTAGTCCTGCTTCGTAGTAAAAATTTATTACGTTGAGAAGTTTTCTTCAAAACAAACATTAAGTGTTTCTCCAATATAAATTTCAGAAGCTGTAATAGAAAGCGTCAATGATTATACGGGTCGGAGTAATCCAGTTGTGCGATACTAGTGCTTTGTAGCTCGGCACACAAAGCACGGTAGTTCACCCTTCCGATGCATTTCGTTCCTTTACTGTTGCGCCTAGCACTACAAACATACTCGAATTGTAAGACAACGTAATCGCTTCGTCCGATTGGCGGTTTATAAACGATATTCTCTACAAATGTGGGATCTGATGTAATAGGTCCAAGGTAGACTGCTGGTCTAATCCCCTCATACGACTAAATCCAAAAACATGGTTATAAAGGGGTGCGTAATCCAAGACGGCTGGAAGTTCATATTCACGTGTCTCTGATGAATGGTCATCCCGGCTATAAACCTGGGGAAAGTTGAAATCCCCCATTATTCATATTTGAGTATTGTACTCTTTAGTTCGAGAGTTGCTGTTGGAGAAAGATAGATCACTCCAATAATGCATTGGTCTACTGAAGTAAGAGTCATAGAGCACCAAAGCGTGTCAGTTATATCAATGGCCTGGTCGTTCATAGCTCTGCAGATAAACGATTGCTTGAAGTAGAGTGCTGCTCCTCTGCCATCGCCTAAACGGTCACGCCGGAATAGAAACATGCTGGGCAAAGAGAGTTCATTATTAGACAATGATGCATGGAACAACATTTCTGTTATTGCAACTATGTCTGGCGCAGTTTCATTACAAATCTCGGTCAATTCGATTAATTTGTTAAAAAGGCTGATAGCGTTTGTATAGATGCACTTAATCGTATTTTTCGTGAGTAATGACGGGTGTAAACTGAAGTTATTGGCCCGGCTTCTTTGGAGTCGGATTAACAAGTAGTGATGAATCATGTGGTATGTGATATGGCGTTAAACAGAGCGATGCCGGATCCCTCTAAATAGTCATTGTCTGAGATGGTAAAACATGTGAGCTTCTTATTGGTCGCCAACCGCTTGAATCAACAATTAGTTTTCGATGTGAATTGCTTAGTCAGACTCGATTTGAGCCGGGCCTACGACGTTTTTTGATGTATTGATTTCTTCCATTTAGATGGAAACGCTGTTATCCGCTGTCTCCAGACGGGGGAGTGTTTGACTAATGACATTCGGTTTGGGTGGGCTAAGTCTAACATCATCGGGTAACGTTCGTTTTCCTATTTTCCATTCCGCCTAACGTGTTCGGCCATAGCGTTGGTCAAGAACGTAATCTTCAGAGTTTTCGGTCCATTCTCTTTATATTTTGGCGAAAAAGGAAATCGATTAGTGTCCACAACAACGGCATTAGAAATATTTAGAAAACACGCAATGTAGCGCCATTGCTTGACGTCGTGCTCTACGGTTTCCTGAATCGATGCTCGAGAAGTATTTTTTGGTACAGCAAGTAGAACTATACTTCGCGATACCGATTGTACCCTGGCGTTGAAGGTACCCTTCCTTTCCCATCACGGTACATCGGGATATATGCGGCAATTTGAGTCGGAATCTGTCTTGAGTAGGTTCGCATTGAGCAGTACGTTCTTGATACAAGCCTTTCATTTTGGTGTTACCTTGAGCAAGCGAGGTTGACCAATATGAGCTGACGTTAAGTGGCGAGTTAGACGAGTCACTTTTTTATTCGATTACATGTTCAATTCGCATTACGTGGCAAAGTTGTGACCATTTCTCGAGGTCGTGTTTCTGTTTGCTATGGAACAGGCTTTCTTGGGACTCGCCGACGTTCGTACATATCACGTTCAGCGTGTATGGGGTGTTCTTTTTGCTTATCGGAAAGTCATGCGTTTTAGAATTAAAAACATTTGGGGCTTGACTTTGTGAGCCGGGTACAGCAGTTCTGGAGTTCACAGATTAGGTTGACCGTAACATCATATCTCTGTAAGAATTTCCTAATTCCGTGGTCATTTTAACAGATTCAAAAACGGGCTTAACCTTGCTTTTTTTCTTTTTGGCACACCAATAGCCTTAGTCTCAGATTCCTTTAGTAGTGGTCCGAGATCGTTGTATTGATATGATGGTTTACAACAGTGATCACTTGCGTACTCACATGATTTACCAATATTTCCTCCACACGTCGAAGGCTCAACTCGAAAAGGGCCATTGTATTTTCGAATTTGGCTTCAAAAGTATCGGCATCGTGCAAGGATTTAGCTCTGCAGCGAACACAGATATAGCAGGCGCCTGTAAGCTTCCCATTATTTATTAATGCTTTCGAATCAGGGGCTTAAGTACCTTCACATTTACCATGGATTTTACACATACACAGAAAACACCTTATGACTTTACGCGCCACGGGACTCAGCGCTTGTTCACATGTCTTGCAAGTGACTTTGGGACAATTGTGCGTGTCGATATTCGTCCTATCAGCTGGGTCGGCCGTGACCATTGTTGCGTTCGCACTGAGGTCAAGTTGGTTCCATGTCGCTGTCACAGTTTGATCGAGCGATTTTTGTCCGTATGTTGGATCTCGTGATGCGGTCAAACATGATAGCAGCCTGAAGTGGGTTGTTCGGCTGAGTAGTGGGCGTTTGGTCGATAGGTCAGTGTGGCTGCTTTGGAGCTCGTGATTTCGTCATTTTGCAAATAATAACTCGTTAACCACACAAAGTAGAATACAGAAACAGGTATCAAAATGCTTAGCTCAACGCAATCTTTTTAATGATAGCAAAACGTAGACTGGTTAGCGATGGGAAAACGTTTGCGCGCGTCTGCAAACTGAGATATTTACGTCGACATGACAACTTTGCTGTTATTCAGATAACAAGAGCAAAACGAATAAGTTCCGATAGGTATGATCGAAAGTAGCGCAGAATTCTTGGAATGGGATAAATCCGAGCAGATTTGGAGAAGATATGATCAGAAGTGTCGGAGAAAGAAAAAATGCGACCGCAGGGCACAGAAAGCGATATATCAAGAGCCGAAAACTCAGATGCAATCATGGAAAGATGCATGTTCGCTGTAGAGGTAAACGTTAAACGGATTCAAAACACGATATAGTCTTTCCAAACATTTGCGTGTCAGAAAGCGAAGGAACGGTTCAAAACTCAATCCTTAACAACATTAACCGTAAGTCCTCCATGGAAGCTGTAACTACCACGAAAACATTGATTTCTTCAACATTTCCACTGACACTAGTTTTTATAATGCAATCCTTTTTGCATTGAAGCTGATATACTCACATTCGCTAATACTCAGTGGTTTGAATATGCCGACACTTGCAACACACATTACAGGTGACGATTCATTCGAAAGCTTTCTTCAAGAAATAATGACTTGCACCTCTCTTTACAACCAAGTAAAACAAACAACGCAATATCGATATGAACAAACCCCATTTACCCGGGACCTCCTACTTACAAACAAAGAACCAATGTTTCGTATGCAGCTCTACTCGAATTGAGTGATCATGTTTTCATGACATTTGATTATATTTATCAATATGAACCAGTAGGAAATAATCAACAAACGTATACAACTGTGAACTATGACTTGCTACGCAATGTGCAATTGTGGAACAGTTTACCTACCCATATGGTACAATTTGAAACAATTGACGTTTTCAAGAAATCACTAGATGTCCACAAGTATGTTTTTCAAATTTGATAATACCCTCTAACAATATTTTGATCTTTTTACCTTCATACCCGAGAAACATTTTTGTGGGTCATGTAAGGCATAGCTTTTTACCTGCATATCATCTATGAATAAACCTATGAATAAAGGTGGTATCCGTTCGGACACAGCAAAATATAGACCGATAACGCTACTTCAGGTGATCTCTAAATTAATGGAACGCATTGTGACTGCGCGCATAAAAGAATATTTTGAAAACCAAAATATTTTGATTGCAGCACAACACGGTTTTCGAAGAAATCGTTACTGTTTATCTAACCTTCTTACAGCTTTCGATTATTGGACGAAGGTACTAGACGAAAGTGAAGCTGTACATGCTTGCTACAGTTCAAAACTTTCAATATAGTCAACCATGAAATTTAAATTAAAAATCTCGAAGCTTATGGTGTACATGAATGATATAGTATAGGAACTTGGATGAAACCTGAAACTGTTTGCCGATTATATTAATATATGGAAACGTGGCAGGTCTTTTAATGACTGTATAGCATTAAAACGGGATTGTTGTACCTTATTTCGTTGGTCCCATTCAATCGAGTGACCATCTAACCATGAGAAATGTTTTTCGTTAAGGCTTGGATAATCTCTGCACCACAATTATCAGCTTGACACGCAAGATATAGTATGGACCACCGCAGAAAAAGATCTCGGTATCTGCGTTTCGTGTAACATTATGCCTGGATATCATTGCGGAACGGTGTACAAAAAGCCTGCCCTATCTTAATTGTTTCGATGAAGGATATTCAGGATTTTCACGCCCGGAACTTTATTCCAGTTAATTTATACGTATGTACGTCATGTGATGGAAGATTCCATCCAAGCTTGGGCACCAAGGCTGAGGAAGCATATCGACCTATTTGACAGGATTTATCATCGTGCGACAAAGTTGTGCCTCGTTACGGAAATTCGCCTTTCAATGAGCGAATGCCAAAACTAAATTTACATGATAATACCCTACGACGTATACGAAGTAACCTCCTGTAGGCATTCAAAATGTTGCATACTGAGAACCATTCCCTTAAACTATTGCTAAAGCCCAAATAATTTACTCCAACACGAAAACAACCAATGGCTTCAAGCATTCCGCATTCTCGATTGTATATTTGCCGAAATTTCTTCTCGGTGAGAATTTGTTTCACTAAGAACGTTTTGCCTGAAGAAATCACACGCTCGAAATCTGTGGCGGTTTTCATTTCAAAACTGGATGGGCATATGACGAACCATGTGGTATGTGACTGTCCCAATTAATTTCTCCGATGTTGCTGCGTTTTCTACCATAAAACTTTCTGAAATTTCTGTTGTTTCTGAGAATGCAACTTAAAAAGTGAACAAGCAGCATATTCTCATACCTGCGAGCCAAAAGCATTTCAACGTGCACACAAAGATAAAACACAAACTGGTATAATACGATGCATTCCATATCCAGATTCACCATCATTCAACGAGCTGCAGCACAAGGAACCACTTCTGTATTATGTCCCATATTGCATCCACTTGCGCATCGGTTAATTCCTCGTAGGTCAATGTCTCGTCGGCGTCAGTCGTGTTGAATAAACATTGGACATACTTTCACTCCATTGATGGAATCGTGTCCGAATGCCGGGAAGCAACAGGGGTGGTTTTCGCGATAAGGGTTAGAGCGATCAGAACGTAGTTCAAATGCATGCGTGTAGAGTAACTTGGTGCGTTCGGATTGTTCCAATGAATGAGCAGGCGACTAGATGACCGAAGATCGTCAGCTTGTCGGTACAAGTTAAAATCTGGGCGTGTGTTCGCGAGTGAGCATGCAATCTGAAAATGCAGACTGGAATTCATACACCAATGTTCAGAGAAATTCGTTTGAGTAATCTGATAACTTGGTATAACCGATAATAGTTTTGGAAAAGTGGAATCTCCATAGATAGTGGACATTTTGAAAAATGAAATTCGTATCAACATGAAAAGAAATCAATAAAGAGAGAAACGTGAGAGACTACCAACTTGGCCCCCTGCTTGACGAGCATTAGTTTATTAGTTGTTTCGATCCAAGCTATTGAGCTCAGAGACCCGTATCTTTTACTTGAAACAATGGTTAACAATGAGATTGATGTTGGACAGAATCTTCTATTGCGAAAAAATTAAAGATTGGTGGTTGAAAAACATGTAAACTCACAATACAAAGTCGAAATGTAAGCCCAAAGAGAAATGCGCATAACGTTGGTTTTCATGACTTGGAAGCAAGCATCTAAAGGTCAATTTTCGTTTTAAATAGAGTAAACTAGTGCAGTTCACCAAATTGACACATTTGGAATTCCAAACAAACACACACACCGAATAAAAATCCATGTAGCAGGCCTCAAGTCCTGCTAGCAGTGAAAAGTTGGAATAAGTTTTCCGGGGTGTTGGAAACGATAATAAGTACTTTGTATGCATCGATAAGTTCGCTCGCATTCTACTTTGTGAAAGATCTTCAAGGTACAGTTGTCTGAGGTACTAAATGCATGGCATATTATGAGCACCCACGACTAGTTCAGACGCTCAACGTTGTAAACTTTCCAGAAGCAAAATATCTTTTGGAGCCATGGTGTCCAGGCTTAGGAAGTATAGTTTAGAAGCTGTCGGTTTAGTATGTGAACCACACAAGAAATATCATCTACTAAAACAGAATTCATTTAATCCAATCGTAATTAATAATATACAGTGAACATCGTTTAAAAAAGAAATAATAAGATTCTCTTCATTTGAGCGTAGAATTTTTCAGCTAATAAAGTCTAAATGGGATTTGAATGTGTATATTGGAACTCTGCTCATCTTTTTGAGTAAAGAAATTTTAGATTCTGGTAAAGATCGTTATATGTTTTTCGTATGTGTTCCATCTTGTTGATTTATAAAGCTTTGCTGGTGGTTGACGGTGAAATGATTGGAATGGCGATTTACAAACGAGTAGACGGGCCATTCATCAAAGTGGATGACTTAAGCTTCTTGAACTTCTCCTGGAATAATTGGTTCTTAAGTAGCTCGGTCTCTTCTTGCAACATAATAGTGATGAAAATCTTAGACATTTATCAGGCCAAAACCATGGCCCGTGGTGGTTTCTGTTGTTTACTACATCTGCTTCACTCTCAGTTAGATCGGTACTCCCATCGCCATTAAGAAGACGACCTCGATTGTATTTTCTTTTTCTAAAAAAGTGTGCTTAGTCTATCTCAACTGGATTTGATTCAGTTCCCATCATTTGTCCTCGCTTATTGACAGACACTATAAAAGAGCAAACTTCTCGAGCTATGTTGTACCAATCATATATAGCTTTTCTGCTCCTTCAAGCCAGTTTTTAGTTAGTTATTAGATCACAAGCTAGCCTAGAAACACGTACTAAACCAGTACCGACAAGTTTTACGAAACTTACTGAAATCTAAATTAAAGTTCAATTGACAGAGAACTATACGCACTGAGAATGCTGCTGATTAACAAAATTAAACACATGGTTTATATATTTCGATCAATACAAGAAGAATCAGATGACTTTTGCATGCCATCGGTTACAAGTGTGGTGGCTGGCGTTGCATTAACGACATGCAGTAAGATTCCCCCGCTCCATGCAAGACTCGTTACCTCTTAGCGGAAAATGGTCATCCCCCGTGTATGCAATGAAGTAGTCAAGACCAGTCTAAGTTAGTCTAAGTTGCCTAGTAGGAAGTTTAATTACCATATTCTTCTCCAAGTTAACGAAACAGTGGTTAGATAAGTGTTCATATATGCATGATAAAATTTGTTACAGTTACATTTAAAGCGCTGCTGAACAAATGAGTATGTTTTTCTCTGTGGAATCCACCATATTAACCGTGAAACCAAGCGCTCATAAAATTCAAACATACTTCAAGAGACGCGATTACCAGACACTGGTAAGCTAACAGAAAGAGATTACACATTCTTTTGGAGAGGAAGAGGTTCCGATGAGCCTCCACTGCATGGAGTTGGGTTTGCCGTGCGAAACGACATATTAAAAGCAACAGAACCGAGCAGCAGCGGGAGCGAACGTATTTGGAGTTTAAATCTGAGGTGCATTACTGGTACCATTACGTTGGTCAACGTTTATGCACCGACGCTCTCTGCGACGCCTGCTGAAAAAGACGCTTTTTATCATAACCTCACAGCCGTCCTGAAAAACGTGCCACAGAAAAACTGTGTAGTGGTATTGGGTGATTTTAATGCCAGAGTTGGTGCAGATTACGAGTCTTGGCAAAACTGTCTTGGAAGGTTCGGTGTAGGTAAAACCAATGAAAATGGGCAACGCCTTTTAGAATTGTGCACACATTTCAATCTTTTTGTCAGTAACACTTTCTTTAAAACAAAACCACAGCATAAAGTCTCTTGGAAACATCCTCGCTCTAAGCATTGGCATCAGCTTGATCTTATTCTTGTTAAGCGAACTAATATAGGAAGCGTGCTCCTCACCAGATCATATCAAAGAGCAGACTGCGACACTGATCATTCACTGGTCTGTGCAAAACTGAAGCTTCCCCACACGAGATTTCACCGCACCAAATTGTCTGCTAAGCCTAGGATAGACGTCACTCGCATGTGCGAACCTAATCTAACTGCGAGATTTGCAAAAGCCTTCACAGCCGAGTTCAACAAATCAACTCCATTTGAATCTGCTTCAGAAAACTGGTAATTGATAAAAAGCTGCATATGCCGTGTCGCACTTTCCACGTTCGGTCCGAAGAAAGCTCGAACGAGCGACTGGTTCGAAGCAAACGCTTCTTATATGACTGCCGTGTTGGATGAGGAACGCTCAGCATTCTTGAGGTTCAAAGGTTGCCAACAGATGAAAACTTATGTATTCTAAGAGCAGCTAGAAATAAGGTCCAACAGACTGCAAGGCGATGTGCAAACGACTAATGGACTGAAGTTAGCCTCAATATCCAAAAAGCTGCGGATACCGGTATGATGATGGGATCAAGAGAGCCATTGGCCCAAACAAACTTAAAACGGCTCCTATTAAGTCTTTATCTGGTAAGCCGATTGTCGAAAAAACTCAGCAGATGGAAAAATGGGTAGAGCACTTCCCCTCTCTCTACTCCAGGGACAGCACAGTTCTACCGCATGCACTTGAAAATGTCGAGCGGTTGCCGACCATTGAATATCTAGATACTCCTCCTACTCTTGATGAGCTCAATAGGGCAATCGATCACTTAGTGAATGGGAAGGCCCCTGGTGACGACGGTATTCCACCTGAGCTCATCAAATGCGGTATAGCAGCATTATTACAACCTCTTCACCATTTGCTTCTTCAGTGCTGACAGGAGGGAGTGTCATACAAGAGATGCGAGACACAAACATCATCACGCTATTCAAGAATAAGGGTGACAGAGGCGACTGCAACAATTACAGAGGAATCTCCGTTCTGAATATTGTAGGTTAATTGTTTGCTAAAGTCTTACAGATCCGGCTACAAGTTTTAGCTGATAGAATTTACTCCGAATCTCAATGTGGCTTCCGCAAGGGAAGATAAACCGTTGACATGATCTTCTCCCTGAGGCAACTTCAAGAAAAGTGTCGGCAACAGCGTATGCCATTATACGCGGTTTTTATTGATTTAACTAAGGCGTTCGACTACGTCAGCAGGAAGGGTCTTTTCGAAATGCTTGATCTGATAGGCTGCCTTCAAGGCTGCTCAGACTCGTTATTTCGTTCCAAACAGGCATGAAAGGCTCAGTCCAATTTTACGGTTGCAGTTCAGAAGCATTTGAAATTCGCCGAGGCGTCAAACAAGTGTGTGTTCTTGCTCCCACGCTATTCGGCATTTGCTTTGCTCTGCTTCGGAAGCACGCTTTCAAGACAAGTACAGAAGGCATTTGATTACACACGCGAAGTCATGGTAAGCTTTTCAACCTGAACCGGTTGAGAGCCCAAACCAAAGTACGGGATGTTGTTTGCTGACGATGCAGCCATTATTGCTCACTCCCAAGAGAACCTACAGTCGCTAATGGACTGTTTTTCATCAGCTTGCAAAGACTTTGGTCTAACAATCAGCATGATCAAGACCAAAGTCCTTTGTCAAGGAACTGTTTCGCCACCAATCATCACTGTTGGAAACTGTCAGCTTGAACCAATACATCATTTCACATATCTTGGTTCAACCATTGCGGATATCCTCTCGCTAGACAAGGAGATTGATAAGCGAATTGGCAGAGCAGCTGTCATTCTGTCCCGTTTGAACTCTCGTGTTTGGGGTAACCGCAAGCTGACTGTAAAGACGAAAATGATGGTGTACAGCGCGTGCGTACTGAACGCTTTACTATACGGCAGTGAAACCTGGACCACCAACGCAAGACACGAACGGAAGCTGAATGCTTTCCATCTACAAAGCATCCGTCGTATCTTGAACATATCGTGGATGGACAGAGTGACTAACGCTGAAGTGCTTTCAAAAGATGTCTACAGAGCATGTTCACCCTATTACGTGACCGCCGCCTGCGGTGGCTTGGTCATGTCTATAGAATGAAAAATGGTCGTATTGCGAAAGATCTACTCTACGGTGAGTTGCAATTAGGAATTCGACCATTGGGCAGACCGCACTTGCGGTACAAAGATGTTTGCAAAAGAGATATAAATGCTCTTGACATTGACCCCGCAATTTGGGAAAAACTTGTTCTTGACCGCTCACTTTGGAGGTATTTTGTAAAGCGTCGTCTGCAAGCCGTGGAGGAGCAGATACAGCTCATGGCTGCTGAACGCAGATCACGCCGCGGCGTGCAACTGATGAAATACAACAGAGTTCTGACTATCGTTGCAAGCGCTGCGGGAGAGATTGTTCCTCCCGAATCGGACTGTTTAGTCATTTAAAAAGCTGCAAAACATGAAATTCATGCTATTGTGATGTAATCCATGGTCGACATCGACCGATGGAGGCCAACAAACAACAGTCATTTTTAAACAATCGAGGCTTAAGTGCTGAAATTTTCGCGAGTAAAAATTAGAAATTTGAGGAAAATGTCAAGCTTCGTTAGTACATAAAGTATAATTTCTATTTTGATAAACAATTCACATTTTTTCGAACTCAATTGATCCCGTTTGACTACATGCAATAAAGGAATGGTACTCTCGCAGATGATGGCACAATCACAGGATTGTGTGTGATACAATGCAACACAGAACTGTGATACAATCAGAACATTTTTCACTTCGTTTCTGGTAAATTAATGGAATAAGCAAGCAGATGTAAAATAGATGGCGTAGTCGTCACATTAATCTCATGGTTCCACTAAAAATACGTTTACTAATCTCCGTTGTTTTGAGAGGTTATCCACAATATTTGAATCGAGATATGTGAAATGATGTATTAATTCAAGTGTACGGTTCTGAACACTCATGTTTAGAGGAGATAGATTCTCTTGACCAAAAACGATGTATATGTTCATGATGGTAATAATTTCAGAATCTTTCAATGCTGATGGAAAGCAGTCCATTAGGTAATAGAGCTGCTATTTTGAGTAAGCTATGAAGGAAGCATTGTGGTGCCATAGCCTAATTAGTGCTGTCAAACGGTACACGTTAAAAATGCTCGACTCCAGATCGTGTGCTTACATAAATATCTTCTGACCACAACTTGCAATATTATTACAGAGCGTAAAAAAGAAAAGGCCGCACTGGGGGATAGAACGTATTGAAATTTGAAAGCGCGGCTAAATTTTAATGTAGCAGAGAAAGCATTTTGAAAAGGTACTGCAGCCTAATACCTTTATCAGATTAACAAAAGTGGGGTGTAATGACTTACGCTGTCCCGATACTTTTCTTGAAGTTATATTACACATACAATCATCTCTGCGGTTAGAATTTCATTGCGGAACCCACACTTAATTTCGGATTAGAATTTATCAGCTAATACCCATAAAGCTTTGAAGAAACTTTAGCAAACTATTTGCCAACGAAATTTATGGAGATATTCCCCGATCATTGGTGCAGTGGTCTATCGCCCTTATTCTTTAATGATGTGATTATTTTAGTGTCTCGCAGCTTGTGTGGGAGATTACGTCAGTCAGAATCGATGAATCAATCCATGAGTTGGCTTAGTTGCGGCCCTGTTGAATTCCCGAAATAATTCTCAGTTGTATACTGAGGAAACAATGAGACATCCGTTCTTATACTTTTGATGTGCTCACTGGAAAATATTCGCATTTAATTTATATTCAATTCAATCGTTGCATTGTGTCGTTATCCCTTGATATCAACTTTTCATTCGTTACTAAACAATGCATCGATCAGAAAAACATTTCAATGAACAATTTTATCACTCATTTTTGTTCCGAAAACGATAGACTACGTGAAATTGCTGGCACAGATATCCGCTCAAAATTTCTGTGGCATTGTGCTTAGGTATTTGCTTGCGTTAAGCAAACATCATTCTCAAATTTTAGTAAACGTTTCGAACGCATTGTTTTTGTCCTGAGTTCTTGAGGGTGAAATTTCCTCTGCCTTTGATTTAGCTTCTGAATTGCACGGTTTGTAAAACATCCCTTCGACCTGAAGTGCATAGATTTCTCAAGTGCTAGAAAGAATGAAACCTGAAACATGACGTCGTGTTTTCAACAGCGATCAATAATTGAACTTCTTACATCTCCGTCCCAGATACGACAAACACCTATAAAAACATAGCAACCCTTCACTTAAGCGTAAAGGTAAAACCGCTCGTTAATAATCCCAACGTTTCAACGCTAACTCTTTGAAGCGCTCAGCGAAATTTGCACAAACGAGCACAATTTTCAAGCAGAAATGTTTGTGAATAAGTGAAAATGTGACTTGGAAATTGGTCAAAGTTTTGTACTCTTAGCGGTTTGGAAGCTGAATACTTATTCGAACACATAGAAAACGTGGAATGTTGAGTAGAACCCTGATTAAGTGGAATCAAGTAATATCACTTCTTACGCGTTGTGCGATTTTACTGAGACCAACATATGGGTTTATTCTTATTAGCAACGAGATGGTTAATCTGATGTACATGGGAAAAGTTACGATTAAAACCTAGACTATATAATCGCTTTGAACTTACATCTGAGGTATGAAATCCCAATCATAAGGATGATTTTGATCCGTGGATCAACAACGCTGATTTGGGAGGAGCTCAGAAACTTGATATTGGGTATACATGCATGATAACTGAGATTTTGTTTAGGCATTAGTTGAGTTTTATGATGACTGCGTTAGTGACGGTGTTGTCTCCAGAATCCCAGGTGATGCAGACAGATTTTTGAATCACATGTTAGCAAAGGATGGAGTAAATAGAAGTTTACAATAATAAATGTATCGAGCCACTGGTCTGCTACACAGGCCCCCACCAGTACTGGGAACACGGCGCCGATCCTCGGGATTAAAAATAGACGATTCGGAGGCCCGAAATAATAGAAAGCACCTGTTCTAAGCACGCCTGGCAAAGTCGATATCCATAGTTTATGGGCGGATAAGTGTAAATAGCTTATCATTGCCATTCACTCCAATGATATCTGAGGGTATTCTTTACAGGAAAATAGTGCTTCTCATTCAGAGGTGATATCTACCACACCATACGTTGAAAGTGAAAAGAAGAGTGGGCCAAATGTTTGTTTATCAAGTACATGCAAATGATAATCTATCGGGGAAATAAACGAGGCGACCTGATCTGGTTTTACGTTCAACATGGGTGTTATTGTTATCTATTGCTTGAGTGACTTGTTTTATTTTATGTGAATTAGTTGACCCGTTTCCACCTAGTTCTGGCTCTGGCTGGTTTTAATCTATCGATGGATTTCGTTTCCTTTCCACCCTTGATGTCGACGACGAAGTAACTTGGCTGACATTTGAGGACTTCAAAAGGACCGCCGTAGGGTGCTTCTTGTTTGTTACCCACTGCGTCTAACCTGACCATTACATGGAACCAGGTAGATAACCGTACCGGAATGTACGTTGCGCTGCTCTTTTGTTTCGGTTGTATACTCCGCATAACTACACGCCAACGGTGTACAAAATCGCTAGGGTCGATGAATTGGTTACTTTGTGATCCGTGTACGAGGTTCGCTGAAAACTTCATAGTAGTTCAGTAGCTCATTATCATCCCAAATCCTGTATGAACAAGTTTCGCATGCTCAGCAGAACTAGAGGTAGGCTTCAGACCAGTTGTTCGCGTCTGATTGAGCCATCAAGGATGCTCATAACTGTCTGTGCATCCGTTCAACCATCCCATTTGTTGCAGGGTGATAGGCTGTCTTCCCGATTCGTTTTTTTTTCGAGCAACCTTGTGAGGTCTGGACTAGCTTCGATTCGAATTGCACATTGCGGTCTGTAGTCACGATTTTTGGTGTGCCGTAATTAGCAATCTAGTGTGCAACAGAGGTTCTAGATATCGTTTCTAAATGGATGTCCTGGATGGGTACAGCCAGCAGCCATATCGCAGCGGTCCAACAATGTTGATATGAACATGGCTTAAACGCGTGCAGTTGTCGTCATATGTTCCTATTGAGCTCCGTATGTGGCGTTGGACTTGGGCTTTTTGACAAGAAAGTCAGGCTCAGGCCATCTCCCGCACTTCCTTGTCGTCCTCATCTATTCGAAACTGCTTTTTGTCCAGCTTGAATAGATCGGTCAGGGTGTGGCATAGCTCTGAAAACTTTGGTGTAAAGCGGCGATATTAGCTGACCATACCAACAAACCTGCGCAGCTGGATGAGAGAGTCAGGCAATGGAAAGCTTTGAATGGCGTCAACTTTATCTCTAAGGGGTTTAATGGGCTTCCATTCGACGAAATGGCTGAGAAAATCCATGGAATCCTGTCCGAGTTGCGTCTTGGAGGGATTGATGACAACTCCGTAATGATGTAAGCGTTCGAACAATTGTTTGAGATTCTGTAGGTGTTTATCGTGGGAGCGACTAGCGACCTGAATGTCGTTCCACTAGACGAAGACGGAATCCAGGCCATGCGTAACCTGATCCATGAAACGTTTCAACATTTGCCCGGCGTTGCGCAGTCCAAATGGCATGCGTAAAAACTCGCTGAGACCAACTGGTGTGGTCACTGTAGATTTTGACACGTCCGCTGGGTGAACCTAAATTTGGTGATACACACGAACATGATCTATCTTGCTGAACACTCGCTTATGATGCAGGGACATGGATAAATCATGCAAATGCGTGAATGGATACCTATCCCGTTTCATGAGCTTATCGAGAGCTCAAAAGTCGTTGGCTGTTTTCTTAGGAACCTTGTGTAGTAGACTCGCCATAGTACTGCTGGAAGGCCGGATAGTTCCCGTTTGCCAAATTTACTCGAATCCGCTTTTGATGATTTCAAGCTTATCCGGTGCAAACCTCCGCGGTCTGCTAAAGCATGGGTCCCCTGTAGTTATGATCTGGTGGTTGACGTCATTCTTTTCATCTGACATCTGGTAGTTAGGAATTGTGATACGCATAAAACACTCTATTAGCTTTTTGCACGGTGGGCTGAAATGTTATATATCGCTGTTGATGATGGGAGACTTACATATAGTTTGTGAGCCGTTTATGTTCAGGTTCATTACGCCATCAATGAGTTTGCACCGCCTAGGTTCTACAACTTCACATTGGCGTTGGAATATATCCAAGTCCATTATAGGACTATGAAAACCCAATTGATTGTTTGTTGAAGACCTAAATTGAGGGTGAGGATTTTTCCTCGAATTCTCAAGTATTTTAGCGTATGTATGTATAGCTGTACCATTGATGCGCGAAACACGATACTGGATAATTTGTTTCTGTCCTGCAACCGTTGAGTTATCACACTTATCTGAGCTCCAGTATCGTCGAGAAACTTCATGTATGTATTAACATCTCGTACTTAAAAGAGGCTACCATTGTGACAAATGCCAGTATTCGCAGACGCCATCACGACCTGACATTCGAGTTCCCCGCTTTCTAAAAGGAGCACGGTTTAGAACTCTTTCGTGTACTACCTCCAAAGCGCGCATAGTACCAGCAGAAACCTTTTTTTGCGCTGCGACTCATCTTGGGACTCTCATCCCTCATAAGCCTGTTGAGTCGAATTTACAAATTGCGAATGGCACGACTGTGGTTTTCGTCAGCTGGATCCGCCTTCGTGACCGTCCTTACAGTGAGTTACCTGATCACTACGAACTTATCCGCATTCCCTCTTGTTGTGATATACCAATCATGTACACAAAGTTAGCTTATATTAGTTGAACATGTACTGGGAGACGTTACAAGAAGAGCTGTTTCAAGAAGCGCTCATCGATCGTTGAGCTACTGACTAACGTTTGCATGCTTTCAAGTAGTTCATACGGAGTTCGATCCCCGAGGACTTTCTGTGTCAAAAGCCACTGAATACGGAGCTGTTTGGACTCTGTGAGTCGTGTGATCGGGGCTGTTTTAATCCACGAAATATCTTGAACTAAGGACAGTGATTCGCATGTGGGTGAGTTAATCACATAATGAAACATGAGCTTATCTTGGGTTATAAGTTCAAGCTCGAAGTAGGATTCAGCTTGCACGAACCACAGCTCTGTATTTTGAGTCCAGAACTGGGAAATAGTGAATGTGATCATGCTAATAGTCACCGGGCTAGAAACCCATTGAGGCTCACTCATGTGCGGCATAGCATGTAAATTTTTATGCAATGCAGAATCGTCTAATGAACAGGAACAAAATCACTGTGTGTTCATTGCCGGGCTCACCAGTTCGGTTGGGTAATAGTGGTGTTTTCTGATGACTGCGATAGCGACAGCTTTGTCTTTTGAACCCCTTCGTCTTGGCTTAAAGAACAATGTTCGTATTCTGAATCTTATCTTTTCTGGAGTGACAGCGTTATGCAGAACAATCAAGTTTGTTGTTCGCTGTCTGCTGATGTTCATGTCTCCGATATCCTCTTGTTAGTTGCTCTTAGTATGCACTTCTTTATATATGTCGCGCCATGTGATTTTTTGAACTGTTCGATGTCACTGGCTGGCGACGACGGTCAATCAATATACAGGTAATGCAAACAGACTTTGAATCACATGTTAGCGAAAGATGGAGTAAATAGAAGTGTACCATAAATAAGTGTGTATAGTCACTGTCTGCTACAAGATATCAAATAAGTGGTTGATCGAAGCACACGTATGCATAAAAATTACACAATTCACCTTTATACAGTTTGATTGCAAATATTTCGGTGTATGGGAAAATGATGTTTTCATGAGGCGTTTTAGGTTTAAAGCAAGTATAGCCCCTGGTCATGGGTAAAACGATATTTACTTAAGCTCTGTGCATCATTGATCGTCAAACCGATAGCTTCCATTACCAACCGTTGTCTCTCTGCTTGCATCCAACCTAATCTTTTAGAATTACACCAGTTCCCAAGAATACTAAAGGAAATTTCTGCCATTTAGCCTACTCTTGTATGTTTTAGAAGCCATGGAGATCTTAGTTTATGCTCGACTGCTGAGGATACCATCCGTGATGGATAAGGACGGATTTTCATAACAATGAAACACTATTGAGTTGATGTTGTTGCTTGTCAAATTCCCAGAAGTTAGAAACAGCTCGACAGTAAATAATTAGTAAAATCTACATTAGGACGTTTGACTCTGTAGATCATATCTATCTCAATTTCCCATACATCAATGGTCCTGTATTGATTGCCAGTGTCATTTTTCAACCTATGAACAATATTTTACTGGAATCCTATAACTCAACAATTGATGAACTCGTGTTGTATGATAATATTTAAAGAGAAATTGGATTTATATAGGCAAATGAACATTATTCGTTAGTCAAATATCTGATAGACTCTATACGTTAGCTACTACTATTTTTTACATTTTTATAGCATAATCCTGTGGTGTTGTAAAATGCTAACATGTTGATCCATAAATCGATGAATCCTGACTTTATAACCTACTCAAGGCGTTAACTATACTTGCCAAATTAATAAAATTGATATGTGGATTTATTCCCATAGATCTTAATTCGTTAAAATCAACCAGCTGCGGGCTACTTTATTTCTCGCTGATGGAGGTATGCTTCAAGGAACCCTTTTATCGCACAATTTTTTCCACGATACATATCAATTCTTGAACATTCGCCGTCTAAATTCACTCTTAGGCACTATCAATTAAATAAATAATAATAATTATAACGGGGTTATTTTTTTCTGCGTCAGGGTAATTCTCTAAGTTCATTTGAAAAAGTTCCCGGCCAATCAAGTATTCAGTGAGAGCCATTTCACATAATAATTCCAAATTGGGCGAATAAATGAAACATACTTGAAATTAAATTATAAATTCTGTCTCTGTGTGTCGCGTGTTTACATTGTATATTCCAACTATGCGATTGTGATATACTTCCAAGTTCAATGTTGACATAAAAGTTAAACAACAACAACAACTTATTAACTTAAATGTAAATTTGTGTTTAATTAATCCCAGTTTTTATCCCTCATTTGTAATGGGTTAACAAACTAATTGCTTCTACGTTCGTTGACGATAGTGCTGAGTTTCCCAATGCTCGCATGATGAAAATACCCACCAACCTAGGATTTTATTCGATAGACTGTCTAACACGTGAAATGGGGCTGCCTTACTCTACGAAACATTATTGATGCGTTCTACTATTTTTGTCTGTTACTTGTCTAAATGAATAATTCAAAGATTTATTATTTTTTGAGTTTCATATTACTCACATTAAAAACAGTAGTTAGACACGTATTTTCAGTTTTAATTGACGTGTAATTTATCTGGTTTTATCTGCGTTTAATTGATCCAATAGGCATTCAAATTACATGATGAGATAAATT
Source organism: Atriophallophorus winterbourni (assembly GCA_013407085.1). Taxonomy (NCBI): domain Eukaryota; kingdom Metazoa; phylum Platyhelminthes; class Trematoda; order Plagiorchiida; family Microphallidae; genus Atriophallophorus; species Atriophallophorus winterbourni. The sequence continues at coordinate 139,849 of JACCGJ010018343.1, read as the reverse complement.
TGAGCGCTAACAACGCTGCTAGCAACTTCTCAGCTTTGATGCATGCCGATTTTTCTGATTCAAGGCTAGCTGAATCTAATCTTACCGTATGCACCTGATGAGGGCAAACATAAAAACCAGTTTTATAGTGTATCCAAGACAATCAACTGACAACAACATACAAACTTAATTGTAAATGTTGGCCATTTGCCTATCAACAGCACATTGCTATTATAGAACGAAAATGTCGGCATTGGCGGTCTGATGATATTAAACTAAATATATTCTATAATATCCGAAGAGAAATCGTAGTCATGACACTGTTGAACATGGAACATATGGCAAAAATGTAGTTTGTTTTGTTTTGATTCACATGTGATATCATTCATTAACCTGTAACCGAAACTTTGTGTAGCTGTTGTTTTGATGTCAAATCCACGAAATATTTGAAAGTATATATTAACGTGATACAATTAAATCTCCATGGTTTATTATTTTTTAGGAATACTGTGAACGTAAGTTTGATTGTGTTCAAATGTGTAGAACACGAGACATTGCACCCCAAATGTATATTCACAAAACACACGGAAAAATACTCTCGATTCAATTATCTGTTTCTGGATGTGACACGACCTCGAAATATTCCAATGGATGATCCAACAAATCCAAACCGACATTTTCCGTGTACGCGTGTAAGTGTTCTTGAGTGGCAATTTGTTTCTCAGCTTTAATATCTGGGTAGCGATGAATGCTACACACGATTGCTGAAAATATTAAGTTTGCCAGAAGCACGGCTGTGGAGACACGAATGTAAATTTTCACATAGAAATCTGAAAGTAATCTGGTCAAACGTTGAAAATCCTCATTCGGTTTGTTCACGTCGGCGACCACAAATCGAACCGGTTCAGGAAACCACGAGTCACTCAGGCGATCGTTGAAGCGAATTTGCGCCGCGTATCTCAATGCTTCAAAATAGAGTGTACAAATTATAGTGTTATGGAAACAAGTGTTGATAGGACGAAGATAGCTGTTTGGTAGTCATGCTTTGAAATGTTTCGAAATCTAATTTCACACTTGTCATAAAAATGAAAATAGAGATATTTGGACGTATGGGTTGCTACCGTATAAAATGGCGTCTACCGAAATGACACCCGCTAAGACATTTGTTGAAAGAGTGCGCTGATAAATTGACATGCGCTCCAACCCTACATATTGACGGTCGGCGAGTTTTATGTAGTACGGGCAATAATTTGCTTGAATTCTTTATGTGATCATGCGGCGGTTTCTCGTCCATAGCACCATTTGAAGCAACCTTTGGTTACATATGAAAACGAACATCGTTTGTGAGCCATACATTTGATATACTATGTCCATTGGAACTATTGTTTTTCATAACTTCATTCATATCGTTATCCTGCACGTTGAAAAGTCTCAACATTTTGAAACATCGCTATTTAATCCTTGAGATAATAATGCTTATTAGTTGGTCTGAGATTAAAACTGTGAATGCGAATTTGGTGAGCAAGCTCAACTCAGGGACAAGAACTACATAGTCAAATAACAAACTAATGGTGGTTAGCCACGACATGAAGGGAACGCGCATTAAATAAGCATTATTGGTATTCATTCACTGAACATTATTTTGTTGTCCTAAGCTGTATAAACCATTAATTTTACCGTGGATTAAGTAGGAACCGCGATAAAACGATGTTAACAGACACAATAATATGTAATAACTTGATGTTCTTTGCTTGTACACCATTTAAACGTAATATTTATGCTGACATACCTCTGGGTCAGAGAAAAGCCAAATAAATATTTTACAGTTAACTTGGTGAACGTATTCTCGCGATTCTAGCGTAAGACCGGGATATTTTAAAATAAATATAATTAGAAACTGTGGCTCAACATGATTGAAGTTCGAATATCTATTGTTGCCAATACATTACATATAACTCTGTCAGCAAATTATAAATGTGTATGACCGAATTCCTTCAAATGACTCTTGAATACTTACTGTCATTCAATTTGTTAAGTAAAAAGCAACCAGTCTTTTCCACTTTGAAATCGTGCACTTTCATTGAGGTAACTTCATTCCAAATGGTTAGGGTAATGTTAGCTTCAGGGCAGCTTGAAGAATCATCCCCATTGATCGAGTAAATTGGTTTGCTAAACACTTCGGCGTTGGATACCAAATGGTTTGGTACACATACTAATACGGATTCCGTAGATGCTGTGATTGGCCGGATGCGCAAGGGTGATTCTATTGAGCCTATAAATGCAAGGAAAATCACGTTGTTTGATGAATATTTGTTTGGTGATGAATTTAATTAGGTTGATGGAAAAAATTCATACATACCGCATGGATGGGGTAAACAGGGATTAAATCACGTCAAATCAGGTCAGAGCGTATTTCCTACCCCAAGGTCCATTACGCACATGCTTCGAAGACACTCGATGCCACATCAATCACAACACAACCCTTTGCGCTTCACACCCAATTTTCGATGCCTACACGATTACTTTCTGAGGTCAAGTTGTGAAACGTTGATCTCGTTAACCTACGAATCCCCCGACACAAAAGAACGCCCATTGGTCAAACACAGGAATTAAAAACAATTCTCTCCTAAATAGGTAAATCCTGTAAACACTAGTGTTATTAACCTCCTACGGTTGATGTCGACCATGGATGTACATCACAATCGCATGATGCTTATCATGTTCCACAGCTTCTCGAATGACCAAACAGTTCGATTCGAGAGGCAAATCTCTTTTGCAGCGCTCGTGGCGATAGGCATTACTCGGTTGATCGTTGTTAGTTGCACGCCGGCGGCGTGATCTGCGTTCTGCAGCCAAGAGCCGTATCTCACCTTCCCAACTTTCAGTCAACGCACTACAGAATGTCTTCCATTTGAGTGCTCAAGAGCAAGTTCTTCCGAACTCGCAGGGTCAATGCCAAGAGCTTTAATATCTCATTTGCAAACGTTTTGTACCTAATGATCGACTTACGGACTGCAACTCAGCATAGAGTAGATATGCAATTGAAAGCCTCCGTTAAATAAAAAAAACAGCGTATAATGTCATACACTGTTATCAGCATTTATCTTGAAGTTGTCTCAGCTCGAAGATCATGTCAATGGTTGATCTTCCCCTGCTTAACCCACATTGATATTTAAAGTAGACACTGTCAGCTGCTATTTGTATCCGTATCTGTAAGACTTTAGCAAACAATTTGCCTACAGCATTCAGAAGAGAGATTCGACTGTAATTGTTGCAGCCCCCTCTATCACCCGTAAATAGCGTGATGATTTTCGTGTCTCGCATCTCTTGTTGTACACTAATCCTTCCAGCACTGGAGAAACCCCTTGATGAATAGGCTGTAATAATGCTGTTCTACGGCATTGGATGAGCTCACGTGGAATTTCTTCGACACCAAGGGCACTCTCATTCGCTAAGCGTTCGATTGCCCTATTGAGCACATTACGAGTTGAGGGAGTTGGCAACCGCTCAACATTTATAAGTGCGTGCGGTAAAACTCTGCTGTCCCTAATAGACTTAATAGGAGCCGTTTTAAGTTTGCTTGTAGCGATGACTATCTTGATCCCATTATACATACCGTGAAAATTTCCAGTATCTTGCAAACTGGGGCTAATTGCAGTCCAATAGTCATTTGCAAAGCATCTTGCAGTCTGGTAGACCTTATTTCTAGCTGCTCTTATATTTCCTGAGTTGTCATCTGTTGGCATACCTTTAACTTCAAGAATGATGACCGTTTATCATCCAACACAGCAGTCATTTTAGAATTCCTTTGCATCGAACCAGTCGCTCGTTCGAGGTTTCTCCGGACCGTAAGTAGAAACGATGACTCGGCCTAGTTTTCTGAGGCTTATTCGAGTGAGGCTCTTTTGTGAATCGCGAAGCTAGATTAGGTTAGCACATTCAAGTGAAGTCTATCCTAGCCTAAGCAGACCATTTGGTTGCGGTGAAATCTCGTGTGGGGGAACATCAGTATTCCTCAAACCAGCGAATGGTCAGTTTCGCAGTCAGCACTTTGATATGATCTGGTGAAGAGTATGCTTAATTTAATAGTGCGCCTAAAATGAATAAGACAAAGCTGATGTCAGTGCTTTGAGCCAGTGTGTTTCCAAGAGAATTTATGTTGTGGTTTTGTTTAAAAGAAAGCTTTACTGACAAAAACACTGATCTATGTGCACAGTTTTAAAAGACGTTGTCCATTTTCAATGGTTTTACCAAGACAGTTTTACCAAGACTCTTAATTTGCACCAACTCTGGCATTGAAATCACCCAATACCACAACACAGATTTTAGTGGCAGGATTTTGTGGAGTGTTGTGAGTTAATGATGAAAAGAGTCTTTTTCAGAAGGCTTCACAGTGAGCGTCGGTGGATAAATGTTGGCCAACGTAATGATACCAGTAATTCACTTCAGATTTAGAGTCCATATCCTTTTGCTTGCGCTGCTACATGATTCTGCTGCTTTTAGTAGGCTGTTTCTCACGGCAAACCCAACTCCACGGAGCCGAGGCTCATCAGAACCACTTTCTTTCAAAAATATGTAAGCACATTCGGTTAGCATACCGGTGTCTGGTAATCGCGCCTCTTTCAGGGCAGTCACGTCGACCTTCAGCCTTTTTAGCTCATTGTTAATGGCATCTGATTTTCGTAGGCCTCTGATATTTGAAACGTAGCAATAAAATCATGGGAGCATGGACCGCACGGTCCAGGTTTGCAGTTCAGGAGCCGAACTTTGCTGTTTAGTAATTCATTTCGCTGGTGTGGACTAATACAGTCTGCTTGGCAGTTAAGTCCTAATCAATATGCATCCAATGAGGATAGCAGACCGAGTCGAGATGGCATTTTATTGAATAGGGGCTGCCCAACTTGCGGAGGGCGAAAGCCGTTTAATAAAACCTGAAAATCCATCCCACCATCGAAAACAGCCCCAGCCACTTAGCTCTACGCCACTCAAGCCATAGCTTTTAACCGGTATCCGCTGTTTTTCGTGTTATTATCCATAGATTCGTAAAGGAGTGTCCTCTTAATTGGTTCGTTTAGATGTACGCCAGGGCAGTTCAATATGGATAATTACCTGCACCATTGGAAAAAGGAACAGCAAGGCTGATACGTCTGGACAGCGATGCCGTCACGTGCAGGCCAGGTGCTGGACTTGCTTGTCTGAAACTATGTGAGACGTACCCGTATTAGGGCATTTCTGAAATTGCTAGGTTATCCCCAGAACAGCTTCGGCCTTGACAACCTTGGAACCGAAAGACTACTAGAAAGGGATTGTAAGCAGCCTATGCCATGTGACGGTTTGGCCACCAAGAGAATTACGTCAATCAGAGTGTGGCGTCGGAAAAGGAACCTCTTTTGAAAGTGGATCGCCCGACATCTGCAAAACGTGACCCAACCTGTACAGGTTGATCTGCTTCTCTATATTAACGCTAAAGTCAATGAGCTGACACACTCATGATTGATAGGTTAATAGTTCAAACATGACTACCTCAAACCTAGCGGCATGTAGCTTACAAATATGATAGTATAATAATGAACAAGAGTTATTAAAATCCGCTCTGAATTGAGGAGATAGCCTAAATCTAACATCTGTATGTAGTTTTTACTTTATGCGTCAGATTTGACGTTTGCTTTACGGCTGTCACAGCGCGAACAGCATGTGTTAAACATTGTCATGAATTTTCTTGAGAATGCCATGCATACGATGTTTTTAGCACCATTTCCGGTTTGTCCGAGGAGAAATACAGTTATGAAAATCGAATCGAGTTTATTTAATGATGCAGTGTGATTGCTCATCCATGACGCTCGAATGTCTGTTAGTGTTAGCAGTAGGAATGCTTTTCGGATGCGTGAGAGAATCGGTAATGGAAACTATTATTTGAAACAACACTGCCTTGAACATGTTTCTACTGGTTGTCAATCGGTTTCGTACCAAACGATTCACATAAAGCTCACTGCACGTTGGGTTAGTTTGAACTCGGCGAATTACATATAACTCGATTGCGGTTGCAACTCTCCATTTGCTCATGTTTATTAATATTGCTGTCGCTGTAATCATGCTCTCCTCGAAACCGTAATATTTGGTGATTTGTGGTTGTCGTTTACGGTTTAGAAAAACCTGAATCGCTCCAAATTCCTCCCCTTTAATGTGGTGATCTGTGCAGAAATATCTGGTAAAAAGTTAAATCTATGCAATTTGGATGATCCCTTGTAACTTGCATCAAGATGTCAGATATAAGTGATGACAGATGAATTGCTCTAGATAAGGGAAGCATGCCTTGGTAATTGCGCTAAAATGTGTCATTGAAATTTAATAAGTGACATTTAGTAATTAACATTTTCAATTAGGCGTTAAATATTGAGACGCCTGTCGGCCGTGCGCTGCCTATCGCCGTAAGCGCTGCGGGAGAGAGTGTCACTCCCGGATCGGACTGTTAAGTCATCATACAAGCGGCGGAGCATGAAACCATCATGCGATTGTGATGTACAGCCATGGGCGATATTAAGCGACGGAGGCCAACAACAACATATTGAGAATGCACCAACAAGAGGAGACTTAACATCGTAATACACTACAATGTATAATAAAACCATATATTGAACAAGGATCTACATTCATCGATGCAAATTACATAAATGTTTGATGACTGAGAAAAGAAATCCAAAATACTGAAAAATGTCGAGGAATATTATTTATTATTTATAACTGACTGAATAAACCTTACGCAATAACCGAGAATAATTGATGATAAAATATTGATAAAATATTGAAAATTGATTGCGATAGATCAAATTCAAGATATAACGAATTATTCTATAATACTGATTATTTGTTTGATGCCATTCAACATCCATGTTTATTTTAAAGAAGATGGAAGTATTGTGTAAATTGTCCTGGATGGGAAGACGGTTGATCAGAAGGTGTGTGCTAAAATTTCCTGCTTATGTTAAAATATCTTGTCTTAATGTGCTGGAAAAATTGCAAAATAATCTGCCGCAAAAGAGTAAAGAAGCAGTGATGACAGACGACAAAATAGCAAGGTTTCTAAGTAATTGAAGTTATACCAATACAAGGGCAATATGTGCACTTTTTGCCAATATTAGATAAGGTCAGTACGACCAACATGAGCAATGTAGATGGTGTTGAACCCACGGTAATGCAAAAACATCCTCATTTACATGCGTTTTCATCAAACACACACCCAACGACCGTTTTCATATGGTTTGCACTCATTAGATTGGGGCAATACAATAATGATCCGCATGACATGAATCAGTGTAAAATGGTAAACAAGTTCTGAACTTGTAAGCCAATGTTGGATAGGTTTGGCACGAACAAATTCTTCAATCAAATGTGTGCACACACATGCAGATGAGTCAAACCCACCGGATTAATAAATTTTCTATATAGTCATGTATTTATATCACACCAAACATACGACTCCACTTTATGAAAACTGGACAGTTATTTTATCAATCGAGTATTTTCCAGGCAACGTGTTGATGAATATCATGCGTGGCAATATTATTCCAGTTTTTTTGTGAATTTCTGCACAGTATGTAAAATATCATCCAAAGCATTCAAAAGCAAAATTACTTAATTTGAACAAACACTGGGAACATACCATCACGATGGTTTGTAGTTTGAACTTCTATAGTTCCGCCATAGAGTACTTCATTTCCAGCATACATTCTAAGAGACAAGTAGTAAGTTCTTCCTCCTTGCAAGCTGGTTATCCACGCGAAACTTTCATCCTTGTCCTCGAGCTTGAATGTTTTCAACGAGAACGTACGAGCACCTGACGGTTGCAGTGGTGCTACTGTGAAGTAAATGATAATGCAAAGATGTGATTTACTCTACCGAACATAACTAATTTTGAGCTCTTGGCTGATACGTATAACATCACTCTTCGGTACATCATTAGAGCAAGAACCACCGAAACGACCTATAACATCAACGGGAAACTCGCAAGACTTCGTCTTTCAGAGAAATCTTATCAGTGCTCGAGTGACCACCTATTTGGATGCAGTATTAGATGGAATGTCAAAGTTTATTGAACAATATGCAATGGGGCAAATTCGGTCAGACGAGCCCCGGTTGCACGTAACCGATTGAAGTGACAACCGGGAATGTTAGGATTAGGACTGCTTGTGCTAACTAGATTTACCAGTAAATGGCATGCTTGTTTACTGTTTTTGTCCTGCGCGTCTTATGGCTCACTAAGCCAGAACACAAACGTCTGAACTCAAGCTGTGTGTGATCAATTTAGCACAACTCTCAATGCAAGAATGCGGTCGAGAACGCACATACACTTGGATCAATGATAAGAAGTAAATCAAGACAGATCGATTGACGCACGATTAATGCTAGATACGCGATAAAATTTGTTCACGTTCGCTGCTTCGCAACAGCGTGTAAAACACGTTTGACGGATCGGCATTCTCTTGTTTTGTGCAATTCCTGGATAAACGAAATTAACATTTGAATGTTTTGCTTCATGGGTGAATTTGATGCCATATAAAACTGGAAGAGTAACACAGGGGTGACGATGTCGAAGTTTCGTGTATTTTCATTCTTTTGTGCAAGCGAATCTTGATCGTACTGTCCGATGAGTGTAAACAGCACGAAGCCGGTCTGTGTGTGTGTCACGGAGATGCATGTAAATAAGCAAATTACTAAACATTTTGACATAAAATTCATTGCTTTATCTATTTGTGTCCGCATCGATTTTTGAGAAATCATGTACTGAACATTTTCACTCAACATGACGTAGCCTACGTTGGCTAAGTCACGTTTACAGAATGTGAAATGGTCGTATTCCAAAAGATTTAATTTACAATGAGATGAAATCGGGAAGTTGGCCGTTGAGTAGACCGCACTTGAGATAAAAAAAACGTTTGCAGTAAAGAATATGAAAGCTAGAATATTCATTTGCATGCATTTTCATCACACACACCACGACCGGTTTTGTACTGTTTCCACTCCTCAGGTAAGGACAGTAGGATTAGGATTCGCATGCGCTTGAACCAGTGAAAGATTGGAAAACCAGGTGCGCTTGTAATCCATTGTAGTATGAGGTTGTTTAATCATATTTACAATTTCAATCCCCATGAGTTTTATGTATTATAATCAATCGGAGTAGATTTACAAAAGAATGTTGTTGTATAAATCACGTCAGTTAAAATCTTATCAGTTTTACTTGCCATTTTGAAATATTAATGATCGTATTTTTCATCTATTTCACCTTTCATTACTGTTAAAGCAGTCAGTTTAACCAATTGGTCTCTCGTGTTTGGGAAAGTGCAAGTTGACAGTGAAGACAAAGATGTCGGTGTATTACGCGAGCGTAGTAAATTCTCTACCGTACGCCAGTGAATGATACCCTATCCACGCAGCACATGAATGTTCTTCATTTACGAAGCTTCCGTCGCCTCTTGAACATATCGTGGATGAACCAAGTAACGAATTCTAGAGGGCTTCCCAAAGCTGGTCTACAGAGCATGTTCACCCAACTGCGACTGCACCGCCTACGCTGGCTGAGATAACGTGTGCATAGTGATAAATGGTCGTATTCCAAATTATCTACTATATTGTGAGTTCAAATCAGGAAGTCGACTTTTGAGTAAAATGCATTTGCGGAATATAGTCGTTATCATAAAGTCGTGAAAACTTTTGACATTTACTCTACGAGTTCGTTGTGGAGGATGGACCGTCATGCGCTTGTTATGTCAATCCGTGGTCGATACCATCTGAATGAGGTCAACTACAACAACATCTATTTGATATGCGGTATACAAAGGATTGAAGCTTTGTGAATCTCGGAGTACAACGCTGAAGTAAACGTCCATATAACTTCAACACAAATTATTTTATGTTTTAAAATCGTTGGAGCGCAATAACGAAGCAATAAAGCTGCATACATCATATCACTTCGAAGATCTTACTTCTTTTACTTGCACTGTTGAAAAATTAATCTTTTTATTCACATCTAATCGAATTTGTGTACTGCATGGAGTATAACATTTTGTAGCTTTACCAAAAATCTGTCGGATCAATTGAAACAAACCTTTGACGATATCAAGATAATAATGTGTATATCCGACACCAGGATTTGACCAAGCGACCTTGACAAAATTTCGTCCAATCTGCACTGCCTGAAAATTTGGCATTGGATTGAGAGTCTTGAACGTCACATCCTCACTGTGTCAGAAAACAAATACGAATGGTTAAATACTTTGAAATAATTTTATCAAAAACTTGTAAACGGTTAATGTAATTTAGATATCCATGTCGAATTTAGGAGTAAAAAATTAGATAGGGAAATTCTATGAGGGATAAGGCAATCAACTTACCAAATAACACAAAATAAGGGCATGAATTGAATAAATCCATAGCTATTTAAAACATAGCCCAATCATGAAATATGTATAACATACATGCGTAGATTTAAAACACAAATTTTATTACAAGAAAGCATTCCATTTTTCCATCCACTGGCACAACATAAAAGCAACAAATGCCGGAACGACCCAGAATGACAATCCCAACCCGGGTTTTAGGATTACATTAAATTGCTCTAAACGACAATAACTTTGTACTTTGTCGTATGCGAAATGAAACGTTATTGACCTATCTGCTTTCGCGTGTGTTGTGGGATTTGTGGGTTAAAGCGATTTGCGCTAAATAGGTTGACCTCAGATATGAATTGAGACGTAATCTTCAAGTGACTGTGAAACGGGGTGGTTTATTGCTGGACCAATTACCAAAAACATGTTCAATTTAAATAAGGTTATACTTGTATGCCAACTGTTATATAGGGTTCGTACAACGAACCACGATTTTCAGACACAGAAGGGATGGGGATGTGAGCAACACATTACTTTGTTCAATTTAAATTTGAATGACCGATTCTCAAAGTAGAAATCAATTTTATTTCTGACTCCAAATACTAAGAGTGTATCGGGTTATAACACCCAATTAAGTACTGTCTTTTTGTTAAGATTGAAATTATTTGCATAGCAAGCAAGCAGTTCATATAAGTAAGTATCTTAAGTTCAGTATTTAAAATCGCTTTCGGATTCAATTTATGTGAACGTCCATAACGAAAGAATAGGCTCCACTCACCTAGGAATCCCATGGTACTTATAATTAATTACACTCGTTTGGAACTTGATATGTGTATTCCACGACAAGCCACTGACAAGCGCGAAGTGATTGTGATCTTGTACAGCGATGGGGCTGCTCATGGAACGAAGAACGTTGATAATATCCAACTTTTCACCTGTCAAACATCTTGAAACATCTAGGGAAGAATAGTCAATGATCTTCGCCGTTTTTGAGGGATTGGGTAACAAGAAAGTCTACAAAATAAACACGGGAAATTAGAGTGATCGACATGAAGCGCATAGAGATAATGTTCGATGCAACGTACCACCTGCTGTTCAGCCGACCTGCACGCTAACGTTTCCGAGACGAGGGGACACCAGGTGAGTAGATATCCTGTAAACCACCCATGAATTTGCGCTTCCAGCAAATCAATGTTCGGTTTATCCCACTTGAGTAGAACATGGCTGGCCGTGGTCCAAATAATAGTCGGTGGCTTCATTTGATACGTTGTTTTTAGCTCACTCGAATAACCTATACTTGTTAAAGTTGAAGATCCATACCAATTTCTCGCAGTCAAAACGGCCTGTTTGTGGAAATTATGAAACATGCATAAGGAAAATATTTTACAATGCTATTTATAACACCCTTAAAGAAAAAATATATTTGGATTTCAATTCGGCGGGTAGCGGCGAAAATTAACGAGTGATAACAGTAAGTGGTCAAAAAACATATAGCTTTACAAAATACGCAGATTAATTTGGGAACTAAAAATAACAAAAACGAAATTTGTTTGCTCACCTAGAAGCTCAATAATCAGTTACAGATCCATATGGCAGAATTATTTTACTATAGGTGGGATGAAACATCGAGATCCGTGGGGTCAAGATGTATGGTTTTCGTCGATGCATGGGGTAAGGGTCAAATGACATCAAGCTATCTCCCGAAGACCGGAAAAATGTCGTCTACAGTTGAGTCGCGAATGTGGTACAGTTAGAGTCAACGTGTGAGCTCTTGTCTTGTGCGAACCACGTCTATTAAATAAGCATGTTATAGGATGATTTGCGTTATTCATAATATTGTGAACCAAAATCAAATCACCTGGGAGACGACGGCGTGGATAATCGAATAAATTCAAGATTTTGATTCGCTTATTGTATAATTTCCGGCTGAGTCCGCCAGCAGGTTTGATAGCTCGATTGTATAATCTATGCAAAGTCCACAACATTTTGTTTAAGCCATAGCGACCATACTTGAACTGCCTATTCCATCATGAGTTTGATGTACGCAGTTATTATGCAATGAATTATATTTTCCGGAACAAACCGAAAATTCTCTTCACGAGTGAGAATTTTTGTTGTTTTGCGGTTTAACGAAGTTGCATTGTCTTGAAAACATAAGTAAGTCCCTTCTCTCCATGGTCCACGAGAGGCTGTGTGTACCAATAAAGTATTGTAACTCCAGATTTTATTCATGGCTTAACATGTGAAACTTTTGAAAATTGAAAAATAGACAATTTTTAGGGACCAAGCATTGAGGTTGTCCGCTCCTTCTGAAGAACTTCGCAGTCATCTGGCTAATTTATCCTAAACCACACTATTATATCACCTGCAAACAGAACCGCATAACATTTAATGAGAGCCTGTATGCCATTGGCGCAAAGTGTGCAGCGCATAGGTCCGGGGACAGATCCTTGAGGCACTCCACTCGTCACGGCTATGGATTTTCACAAAGCACCATCCACTGATAATTGAGCAAGCCAATCAGTCAGATAATTTTCTAACCAGGTGATACCACAACTTTCCAGCTTCTGACACAGAATACAGTGGTTTACGCACTCAAATGCTTTTGACATATTGAGGTAACATACATTGATGGCATCCTTAATGCCATCTTAATAGTATATCTAATATCTAATAATATCTAATAATCTAATAATATCTAATAATATCTTAATATCTAATGCTAGTGACCGTTCGTCAAATGAAGGAGGAGGTTAGTAAGGCAAGAGTATCCGTTTCTAAAACTGAGTTGCGCTCCCAAAAATAGCCGAAGTTTTTTCACCATTATCCTTTCGTGCATCTCGGAGACGGCGGACAGCAGCGTAACAGGTCTGTAATTCGCGGGCTCTGCATGCGCTCCGCTTTTGAAAATTAAAGATATTATACACGATATACAGTCCACCGATATGACACTATTGGACAGTAATTCGCTGAATAACTCAGTCAAAGTTCCACAATGCTTGAGTATATTTGGTGTAATTTTATAACAGCCATGTGATTCAACGATAGCAGAGTTCCCAAAACATCTTCTATGGTACATAATGCTTTACTTCTGCATCCAGTCGTATATCCACGCTTTCCTTCGGACTAAACAGCATAATAATTTACGAGAACATTCGGGGTGCCAGTTGCATTGGTGGTCATTCCAGACTGGCTATGTAAGGCCGCAACTTCTGGTTAAGCTGAAAACTGCTTGTTCGAAATCTTGTATGTATCTTATGTATTAGTTATTTGATATTCAATGAAATACACTGTTTCTGATTGTCCTGTTTGACAATTCCAAATCATTGCATTTATGTTTCAACCACTGTAACCCACGTATTTCGAATTATTATATAAGGCAATCTCCGTTACACACTAATTGTGTACTTCTACATCTGATGTAAATCAAACGGGGTGCATCAACACGAAGACATTCGAAGATATAGAAAATGGTCATGGCAACGGAATTGACATTCTAGAGTTGGCGTTCGGTTTATAAACATGACAACTTTAAATCATCAATACGTTAACCTTGTCCAACATTATTGGCCAATCAGAGTGTGGAAAGTGCATCTATACGAACGCAAACAGCCTGATCAATAAGCTGCACGAACTCTCCGAGATTTGTGATGAATCGAACCCAGACATAGTTGCCATAACAGAAACGTGGTTCACTACCTCGTTTTCTGATCTAGAACTCTCTTTACCAAGCATGACTTTATTTCGACGTGACCGTTTGAGTGATGGCGGAGGAGCAGCACTCTACTGCAAACAATCATTTATTTGCAGAGTTATGAATGACCAAAATCTGGATATACCCGACACGCTTTGGTGTTCTATAACTCTTACTTCTGGTGACCAGTGCGTTATTGGAGTGATTTACCGTTCTCCAACCGCGAACCTCGACCTGAACAATAAACTGATTACTGCTTTGCAATATGTAACAACGCGATATAACACTCAAATTTTGATAATGGGAGACTTCAACCTTCTTCAGCTATATAACCGTGATGATCATCCACCAGAGACATTTGAACACGAGCTTCGAGCAGTCTTGGACTACACAACCCTCTATAACCACGTTAAAGGATTTACTCGTATGAGGGGAGCTGACAGGCCGTCTACCTTGGACTTGATACTTACATCTGATCCTACCGCTGTAGAAACTATCATCTATAAACCGCCGATCGGACGGAGCGACCACGTTGTCCTAGAATTCTACTACGTTTGTAGTGCTAGGCGCAAATTTGACGGAATGAAATGCTTCAGAAAGGTAAACTACCGTACCCTTTGTGCAGAGCTTCAAAGCATTAGTCTCATACAGTTGGATTATTCCGATTCAGACAGTCATTGGCGCTCTCTCCTACAACACCTGAAACTTATATTAGAGAAACATTCAAACCTCGTCCCGAAGAAAAATCCTCGACGTAACAAATTTAAGCTACGTAGCAGGACCAAAAAGTGGATGAAACAAAGGGCAGTAGCGTGGGAGTTTCACAAGGCTACCAACACAGCTGATTCTTGGGCACAATTTACACGACTGAGAAACAAAGTTATCAGCTTAATTCGAGATGATAAACAAGAGTTCCAATCGCAATTGATTACTCAGATGCACCAGAATCCGAAGCTCTTGTATAGACTTGTAAACGATAGAACAAATATTAAACCAGGAGTCTTTGCCCTGAAAACTTCGTCCGGCTTCACAGAATCCGTTGAACAAACCGCTGATTTGTTAGCAGACTTTTATGCTGGAGTATTTGCACCGAAATCCGCAGAGCACGAACAGGAACCAAGCATTCGATATGATCGTCCCACTCTGAGTGAAATAATAATTACTCCGATGGTGGTTGCGCAGCACTTAAGAAAGTTAAACGCAAAGAAATCTCCGGGACCAGACGAAATTTCACCGAAGCTCCTCAAAAGCTGTCATGCGCAGCTCTCGGGACCTTTATCTCGTCTGTTTAGCGAATTGCTTCAAGTCGGAATGGTACCAATTGATTGGAAGCTGGGAATAATTACACCAATTTACAAAAGTGGATGCCGTTCTGAAGTAAATAATTACAGGCCTGTGACATTGCTGTCTTCAGTTTTGAAGGTTTTTGAGCGCATAATCACTGCAGAAGTAGTGCGCCACCTGGAATCGAACGGACTCTTGACAATTGCCCAGCACGGATTTCGCAGAAACCGCTCTTGTCTAACTAATTTGCTGACATGTTTGGACGACTGGACTAGTGTAGTGGACGCCGGAGGCAGTATTCATGCATGCTACTTAGACATTTCTAAAGCTTTTGACAGAGTTGATCACAACTTACTGCTGAACAAGCTAAAGAAACACGGTATTGCTGGAGGACTGTATGACTTGCTGCGAGACTATCTCAGCAAAAGACATATACGGGTTCGAGTTGACGGTATACTATCGAAGGAAATCGACGTCACTAGCGGTGTTCCACAGGGATCCGTGCTCGGACCGATACTGTTTCTGATCTATATGAATGACCTGCCAACACCACGCGGCAGTAAGATGGTTCTGTTCGCAGATGACATAAAAATATGGAAAAAAATCAGCACTGCCGAGGATTGCAGTGTGCTTCAAAGTGACTTGGATGCTGTGCAAATGTGGTTATCTGAAAATAACCTACCGCTAAACATGCAGAAGTCTCAAATCATGCACATTGGTCGTGTGCTAAGCTTTTCTCATTCATACAAGCTTGGCAACAATATCCTGGAGTACACCAAACAAGAAAAAGACCTGGGTGTCTGGATTTGCGGTAGCCTGAAAAATGGTCTACAATGCGAAGCCGTTTACAAACGCGCGTCTCGGATGCTCGGTGTGTTAAGGCGGATATTCGGACGTTTTTCCCAGAGATGTTTTTCTCTGATGATGAACACGTACATACACCCGCTTACTGATTACGCTTCACAAGCCTGGACTCCATGGCTTCAAAAAGACATTTCACTATTGGATCGCATACACCACAGAGCCTCAAAGTTGGTCATTGGGCTCGAAAACCTACCATTCGCTGACCGGCTAAGTAAACTGAAGCTGACGACGTTTGCACAAAGGAGACTGCGAGCCGACCTCCTCCTCACATTCAAAATCCTTAACAGTGTTTCCCACCCTTTGGATATACTATTTCACCGACGAACATCCAGCAACAACCGCGGTCACAACTGCAAGTTGGAAATACCCCACTCCAATCAGAACTGTCGCAGGTATTTTTATTCTGTGCGTATTTGTTTCGCTTGGAATTCCCTGCCAGCCGATTTGGTAAGCTCAAACACTTTTTCTATATTTAAATTAAAACTAGACGATTTCCTGAGAGCCAATCCAAATTATGCCCCGAACTATTTATAATCTATCGTTACCAGAATTATTTTGATTTTGACATTTTTCTACACACATATACACTTGTACCTATAGTTCAACTGCATGGTTATTGTAAAGTAATTGCTTTTTCAACCATAAAATCTTGAATCTTGAAAAAAAGTATGATCATATCAACTACTCGCAAGTAGTAGCATTTTGTAACTGAAACAGTGCTAATATGTTATTTGGAAAGAAATCAAATTTTGCAGTATCAGAGTCAACATATGGTGCTATTATAAAAATCGAGGCAGGAATAAACGAACGAACTAGGTGCTATTCGGATGTTTTTTTGAATTCTATGAGGGATATCTCCATCAAGAAGTTGCCAAGAAATTTATTATTAAATTCCCTGTTATGGTAATCACTGACGGCATTTGAATGAGATTGATTTCTTTGGCTTGGATTGTAATTTATATTTAAATACCTAATGGAATTGTATAAATGAAGCTCAATCTTTCATTGCATGCCGATATGGTTTTGATGAAAGTCGTCCGAAACTGTCAACTCGGAAATATGTTTCACTCATCAAGCTTTTGAGAACTACCCTTCTGAATATCTTTATTACAAATAAAAGATTCTAGGGTCAAGAAACAGGATCACAATGTTATATTGTATGGAGGATGGTAATAAATTATTGTTCTTTCACATGAAATTATAACAAACATTTTGTATACGTGGAATAGTATCATTCAATATCAACTTTTTGACTAACCTCATATCCTTTGAATGGTAAAAGATTGAAATTTCCAACTTCCGTGAATGCATTTCTCGCGTTATTTGATGTTGGATTGAGCTCGACTTGACATTTTTCTGCTGGAATGTTCATTTTGTAAGTTTGGTCAATTGAACAGCTCACGCATCTAACAGTCAGCTCATAATGGAATCCAGGTCCTCCATGTAGAATGTCTGGTAATGGCTTATTAGGGAACATAACAAAGTTGGTTGGTACAATATCAAGTAATCACGTATTTCTATTTCTAAGATTGCAGTGAAATATTTATACCAACACCGATAGACTGTAGACCAATGTTTAGACAAACGGATAGGTGAAACCGGATATCGGTCAATAAATTATTAAGCTACAACATGGAGTTAGAGCATGTTTTGGGTTCACAGGTATATAGAAAGCTCTTTATTAGCACACCCTATCTAAAGCAGTTGAACGTGCGCAGTCTTGTCAATTTGATTCTGGAAACAAACTTGTCAGGTAGAATAAGCATTCCGTTAATCAGATCCTTGTAAATAGGGAATTATAACCGGAAAATAGGGAGAATATATGTGTAATGTTTAGTCAGTATGGATGAGAGCACCGAAAAACCAGAATTTGTGCTTGAAGCGCATAATTCATTTTTCAGGTGTATGCACACCTTTTTTGTTCTAAAATAGGATACATATTGTATAATAGCATATGAATTGTATTTTAAATCACCAATTACACAATAATTTTGAAAATGTGAAAATAACTATCCTAAAATATGTTTTTTCTTCCCAAATAAACTATTCGAATTTCCTTAATCTTTTCCACTAAGCACAAAAATTCAAATAAATCTTGTTAAGTGATTGTTGCGGTAATGAATAATTGAAGCTAAACTTTGTTACATACTGTATATAGAACCTTATGAATGCACAGCAAAATTGAAGCAGATAAACTTAGGCAAGCTGGTCCTATCACCCGATACATTGCACACGATAATTTAATGGAATTAGACGCGATCTTAAACTAATGCCATTCAAAGCAATATGTGAGATTTATTTTTGGAAAAGGAATGCATGCCATCTATTTCATTAGATTTTGGCACCATATGAAATAAAATTCACGTGGCCCCAATATTTGTTGTCTACTTTAAACTTTATAGGGTCCTGTTGATGCGAGATTTGGAATTCCGACGTAGGCTCAATAACTAATCTTTAATATGCGAAAGTGTAGTATTGTTTTTCAACGTATATCGAGAGAACTGAGAAAAAATCAATGACGATTTAATTGAATAGTTCAGCTTCATTTAGAAAATAAAACTGCTTTTCACATCTATTTTTGTTTAAGCAAACAATTATCAGACCCGATAAATGCTGCAACCTTCACGAGACTTACTGTCCAACGAATCATTAATTGATTTTCTCCAGTGGCGTAAACCAACAACAAATTTGGTATTGATTGAACCGGGGTTGGATGGACGTAACAAAAATCTAATGACTTCAACTCGGGAATTGGCGAAACATTTGATGCATCTGATATTGAACCGTTGAGTTTCGAATGAACCCGAAAATGGTATACCAAATCCGAATACAGCGACACGACCGCAGTAAAATGTATCCAATTATCTGAACCAACATAATGATTAATGTGAAGCGCGTCTTCCGAGGAAACACTTTGCCATCTTCCTCGTTGAACTTGATTCAATGCTGCAATCCGTGCCGTAATTGTGTGCTTACTGATCCAAATTTGTGTTTTGTTTGCCATACTCTGACCTGCAATTTTATTGTAAATCTGTGCATTGACAAAACGATCATAGCCTGCAATCCATTCAATTATAAATTCAGGCGGAACTTCAGAATATGGTTCAAGTTTCCATTCCAAAAGCGCTGTCTTCAAAAGTCCAGGATTGTTAACGCAGTGCACTTTCAAATCCACCGGAGGAGAAGGCATATCTGAAGATTCCGATGGCACGTGAGTTTGTGTGAGTGAGATCAAAATTATTAGAATCTGCTACTAATGTGTCTATAAGTTTAATAGCCTGTGTTCCTTCGTTATTCGAATGAAAATAGATAATAAATTTGGAGCTGTTGACGACGAAGGCTTATTATTATATGATTGTGTACCGCGCTGCGGAATATAATTGTATCAAACCACCTCTATAAAATTTCAGTTAAATTCAAGATGATATATTTTGTATTTCGCGCCTGTTTAGCTCACTTCATTTTTCGCGGTACGATATTTTTTAACTCCCATGAACAGTTTTGTGCTTTCGATGTTCACTGAAAATCATCGTACTGCCTCCAACACTGATACACCAGACAGATACGGAAGTTAGCGCTCAGAAATTCGATCATCCTCATTATACGCTTTTTACGATATGCGGCAGTTAACAAATTAGGACGCTCAAACGGATAGCATATACGAACCATCGAGAACATACTAAAATCGATGACACGCAAGAATCCCAGTCAATAACCGTAGTTGAATTCGCACACAGCACATAAATTCGAATGATACTCATTGTCACTTAGTTTCGCAGCATAGTTTCGCTGGTGGTATCATCTACTTTGGTGATCTAACGTCCAAAATCAACTGCACAAGCTCGGAGAACAACCAAGAGAAACAATGAGAATACATTTTGCAGTGATTTGCTTTGGCATGAAATGAAAAAGATTGTAAATGCCGCATTAGTTTTGGATGCCTTTGCGTTTGACAGTTTTGGTTTGTGTATCATGTATTATTCATGTTTTAGCTAAAACATGCTTCATAGTTTATGCAAATATATCTTCTTTGTTTCACTTGATTAGCTGCCGATTCGATTTAAGCGCTAAAATCCATCGCCTGAATTAGTAGAGTAAATTCAAAAACGGATTTAGTAAGCACTTGGCTATTGTGTACGTTTTGAGTTGAACTCAGCTGTATCAACATCATGTAAGAGGTTTAAAGTTGTCTGATTTGCCCAGGTTATACCGCTCTCTAACCTGAGTGACTAAGCAATCCTTTTGTGCGATTAGAGGCTGAGTGGAGAGCGGTTGTTTTCATCTGCCCGTACAAATTTTAAGTTTAAAATCAAAGTGTAAAAGACTAAGGTTCTTGTTCAAGGGACTGTATTGTCACCCTGCGTTAATGTTATAATCTGTCACTGCTGGACAATGAGAGTGATAATTGGATTGGCAGAGCAGCTGCTATCATGAAGAAGAAGTAGGAGCAACCGCTAACTGACCGCGAATATTAGGTTAATGTTATAAACAAAATACTTTGTTTTACGGTAGTAAATCTTTTACCATCAACACAAGGCTCGAACTGACGTTGAATTTTTACCGTTCGACATATCCTAAAAATATAATAGCTGGAAAAATTAATGAAAGCTGAAGTTTGTGTACGGAGCATGTTGACTCTAGTAAGACAGAGGTGCCTACGCTGGCTGCTTCATTTGTAAAGAATGTAAAATGATCGTATTCAGAAAAATCTACTCTATTGAGAGTTGAACTTGGGAAGTTGACGTTAAAGTACTTCGTGCTTGTGGTAGAAAGACGTTTTCAAATCAGTTGTTAGCGCTGTTGTCATTGATCTAACGAGTTTGGAAGACCTTGCCTCGAATGTCCACTTTGGAGGCAATGTGTGACGCGTCATTTGTAAGCTTAGGAACCGCAGATACTGCTCTGGTTTGCTGAACGTAGGTCACACCGTCGGTGTAAACATGACGTAGATCAACCGATTACTGCGTATCGCATTGAGCGCTGTTGGAGAGAATGTTTGGAACGATTCGGATGATTTTAGTAATCACTACGGCGCATGAAATCAACATGCCCTTCTGCTGTACATCCACGGAGGACATCAACCAAAGGAGACTTATAACAACATGTTCGCAGCTAAATGATCTGATTATTCACATTATCTTCTTGGTAAAAATGATCAGATAATATTAAGGAATTTTGTCTTGACCAACTTGTCCAATACCACCACACTTCCACCTATTCGAAAATCCGCGATAATGTGGACGTGTGATGTTTGACTCATGAGCTTTCAGGTGGTATGCAGAAAATCACACTCTGCCCGATTACAATATCCACGAACCCACAATAAATCAGCTTTTGGTTGAAGCGCATGACCACGGTTCGAGAGACAACATTCTCGAAAACATTGACTGATGGAAAACTCAGCTATATAACTATTGGCAATACGTCAAGGTTGGTCATCGAGGCCAAGTATGTTGACGGTCCGAATTGAAACTGTTTGTACGAAATCCTTTGTCAAATAAGATCGAAGTAACAATCAGCACAACCATATCTGGACAGTGATCTATTAACGAACGAGCGTTGCCTAGATCAGATACGTCTATGTTTAATTTTTTGGCATTTGCGTAATAAACAAGCTTGGTCAATTGGCACCCTATTCTGCTGGGGAATTTGTGAATGGAAGTAAGTAGCGTAATTAGAATTGTTAAAGAAGGACACAATCTGTAAGTGTGCCGAATCACGTGGGTGACGTGGTTAACGTTAGATCGAATTTCCTTGAAGCCCTCACCGCCAACAATACGTTAATTAACTTAAACAATTTGTCCTGTGAATATTAAACCAGGGGCGAGTTCAACCTCGCATACGAAAATTCATCGATGACTTCACATCATTTGGGGAATCTATCCATGACTTATAAAACCAACAGGGAGACACGAAGACCCTCAGCTTCAGTACATTCCGCAGTCCTGATGAACCTGCCTCGGTTATTTCAAATAACTGTAATTATAAATCGATGCTACCTGAAAACGCTCTTTATCCATCAATATGTTTTCTTAAATTAATACTTGTTCACTTGGATGCGTTTTAGCTGCTTTTGCCCTAATTTATTTTCGCCAATCGAGATTGTGAGTCGTACAGATAGCTGAGTAAACTTATATTATTTTTAGCATCTACAATATATTCCGATGTCATTGGGATTTTATATAAATTTTGCATCATTACTTTAGATGGATGTTCAATTGTTGCAACAGATTTGTTTATTTTCGGGCAATTCCGAAAAAAACCCCTCATATCGACACATCTTCGATATCAAGCAGGAATTCGTAGAACGCATTCCTGGTGGAGATGTTGGTGTTTCCTTTACTTAAAACCAGCCCCACCTGGACACTAACGACCGAATTGTAATGGTAGTTCTGCGAATTCAATCTAGATCAAAATATTGTGCTGTCCAAAACGGTATTATACGATAAATCCTTAGAGTCTGCATTTGTCAAGAATCAGTTAATTAAGCTGGGAAACTTACTTGGTGCGAACGAATGAGTTTTTACTGCCAAAGTGTTAGCCCACTTTTCGATTCCCCCGGCAAACAAACGCACAGTTATCCAGTACAAATTACCCGGGCTGAGATTGCGTATGTGGATTATGGAATGGGCTGCACAGGATACAGTGGAAGCAAATTCGTATTGCTGGTTGGCTAAAAAATTAAATATCCATGAGAACAGTTACACATTGTCTAAAAACTGTGCGATACTACAATTGCACTGTTTAAAATAGTATAGTTGATGTTATTGGATGATAAAGAGAACAAGAAATTATTCGAATTTGATCCCATATAAATTTTACAGCTTATTATTTTTCTGTCTCTATAGTATAGTATATTCATCCAAAATACCTTTATCGAAAGATGGTGTTGGGCATCATGTGAGTGCGTTGAGTATTCGTGTTTTAAAAACAGAAAATAAACAAAGTTTAACTTTGAGGGCAACTGTTTCTTAGATTAAACTTGAATGATCAGGTTCTTATAGTGTTACCATAGTCAAACGATCAAATCAACGGATAATGCCGGTTTGGGGTCGTCCACATCCGTTGCACTTACACATCACAACCGGTTTGTAACAGTCTGATTAACAATGGGTTACGAGTAGAAAAATTGTTCACCAATTTTCTATTATCTCATGGCTTATTGGACGGAATACTTCACCGTTTAGGAACTCCTGGTAACTGGTTCAAGGTTACCGCCAATGACTGCCGATGAAACAAATCGAAATGATCACCATAGATAGGACACTTGGTGTCTATTTATGGCGGCAAATAATTTCAAATATACACTTCTGGTTGAATGCCAAAGTTTTATACTCTCCGTAACTAACACATGATGAGATGCTTGTATCAATATTTTTATCGGAATTCCAGGTTTTATCTTGATAATCATCTTTGTTCCTGGTGCCAAATTATTTGTCATACAGTAATGTTTGATGTAAAGCAAACAAAAATATAAAATTTGACAACCAAGTCTGCAGAAGAAACCAAGTATTCATTTTTTATACTTAGGGAACCGAATTTGATGCTTTTCAACTATTCACAATTAGGTCATTTGTTATAAATTATCGGAACGCTTTTTTAGTTACCTCTAGAGACGCTGCCCAGGCAGCTCTCAGCTTCTTTCAGTATGGGCCATCTTATTTCCGCTCCACTATTAGTGACCGACACAATTCGGAT
Source organism: Atriophallophorus winterbourni (assembly GCA_013407085.1). Classification (NCBI taxonomy): domain Eukaryota; kingdom Metazoa; phylum Platyhelminthes; class Trematoda; order Plagiorchiida; family Microphallidae; genus Atriophallophorus; species Atriophallophorus winterbourni. Next base: position 115,948 of record JACCGJ010018343.1, on the reverse strand, counting down.
TCCTGGGATTGATTTAAGTGTTTTGGTAACGATTTTGTTGCTGAAAGAGTCAAAAGTCAACATGAAAACGAGTAACTATTATGGTTCCAAAAGCAGCTTAATCATCAATATATAGTGGTGGTGATACATTTTGAGTGTAAGATAATCTCGAGTGACGGGGAGCAATATGTACTGTATTTATTATAGTTGACAAAATCATGTTATATTGTGGCAGTTAGGGAATATTACTTGAGGATTGATTGATCGGAGTGATGAGAATGATGCACTTCTGCCTTTCAAAGATTAATCATGTTCAAGCACATTACATTTACCGGTTAGAGAGTGAGAGAGCATTTATCGATCTGATGACCTGTACCATAATTTCTTCCACGGATCACTGAATGCAATTCGAATTAACGCAGTGCATATAACCGAATTAATTTTTTGGCATTGGAGTATATACAACTTTTCAGGTTACAAATATTAAAACGATTAAATACGCGCACCTAATTTTTGTTGGTGGCTAGAAGCATTATAATTCTTGAAATGCAATGCGATTTTATGAATGTTTATCAGAACGTAGCGAAATATTCAATTGATTTTAAAATTCGTATAAAATATCTGCTTGGTGGAGACATATTCGTTCAAATACGAAATGTTTTTTAACAAATACTCAACGACAATTTGCTGAATACAGCAACCAATTTAGCGATTATCTCTACCAATATATTTGAGTTCAAACACTTCATAGTAATCGATTCGAATATTTTGGGACCGATCGTGTTTTCATAATACAAAGAAATTTGAGTGCAATCTGTTAGAGCATTTTTTGGGCGATGTTTCACTTCTGACACAGAAGCTTCGTCAAACCAAGTTAACAGTGAAGACAGTGAACATGATTAAGTAGTAATCTACCCCCGCACCACTTATTTGACCTAACAGCTAAACAGCCTATAGTGCAATGTGACTCGTCTCGCGGGAATGACTATGATCAGTGGTCGATTTGCATAGTAGTGTGTGGAGGGTTGACTACTATTTAATCATGTTCCCTGCCCTAACTATCAACCTTGGTCTGACGAAGCTTCTGTGTCAGAAGTGAAACGTTACCGATTGCACTCAAATTTCTATGCATTGCGTTTATAGTAAATCATTTTGCTCACAATGAAATTGTTTTTCTAACAAACTAAAATAATCGATTTAGCTTTATGTGCATGTCACACGTATGTCACAATTAATGCGATGCATGTGTGAAACGCATCGTCGATTGACCTTGACCGAGTTCACGCTGTGCTGGCTGGGTAAATAAGCCGATTCATCTCGATTTGGCCTGTCGGCTACAAAAAAGCTTCTACGAATGAGGTCTGTAAGCCAGAAATCTGAAACCTAAAGTCGACAAACTGCTCGATTTAAACTGATTGCTGTTCCGCCACTCTCGCTTGCCAGGCACCTGCAGAGGAGATAAGTATTTTATTAATTAATTAAAAATCAATCAGACAGTATAACACAGGCAATATCAAAACAACTTGCTAAATAAGATTGCTAGGTATATAAATCAAAGTAGATTCAGGTTTCTATTGTAAAAATATAATGTCAGGCCAATGATCCTAGCACTAATAGATTTTTCGCACACGGGGTAACCATCTACTTCCATTCTAATGACGAAATAACCCAATCAAAATTATCCAAAAGTTTAACCACAAATTCCGAGTAATTCCTTACCTGGGATTGCCTGCATGACGTATATTCATTACTTCGACATAAACTGAATACTCCCATTCATCTTGCAACCCACCAATGAATGCAACAAATTTATCCCCTCTGGTTTCCAAAGCCTCGTAAACGGGATCATCTATATTTGAAGTCACCTCCATCAAGTCGGTATCTTGTATAATCCGTGTAGCCGAGCGAAATTTCTCTTGAAATATTGGTGGGACATTTCTAACCAAAAGTTGCTAGAAAAAAGACGTGTATTTAGACTTATTCATTTAATCTCTCAAGTATACCAAAACACCCCAAGTACTCACACGTTCAAATGTGTTCCCTGTGCTGCATGACCTTATGGAATCACGTATTCGACAACCGGTCACGCGGAATCCTTTGAAATAACCATCAGCTTCGTTTTGTAATTGTTCCAGCGGTATGCGGTTCCAAGATAAGACCAACGTGTTGGAAGTAACATGGACCACTTCTAATGATGTTACTACAGTTTTCGGAATGCCTTCTCCTGAGTATCCAGTTGCGGACGTAATTTTACGAAAAGGTAATCCGTCTGGTTTTTTGTACAGTGTAACCTGAAAGTTTATACGTATAATATAACTTTCGCGACAAAAAAGAAAAATGAAGATTATTATAGTGAAACAATTGAGCTTATTGATTATGCTTTACGTTGATAAATGCAGAGAAATATAAACGCTGTATTGACATTCAACGCTTGTATAGTTACACAATAATATTCAGTAACGTTTTAAAAGTTTAAAATATACAAACTCACTTACCCGATACAACCGGAATGTCTCAATCTTTGTTATGACTTTTTCCCCACTATCGTTTGTCCACTCAACCTGATCTACGAAATTCGCATAAGGATTGTTCGTTTTGTACTCAAACGTCATTATTCCTTCATCACAGTCATTGCATTTTATCACGAGTTTGTACAAGTAGGCCTGGTTGAAAATATGTTGAGGCGGCTTGTGCTGTTTGAAGGAACAAGAAAAACCATAAGCCTAATCTAATCAAGAGATTAAAAATCGAAGAGATTTAAAATGATATGTGGATGAATCACGTATGTTTAACCGCATTAGCGTATTATTCTGAAGAGCGGAAACCCGATGTGATAACTTCATGTCAGCAAAGGCCTAATCAACGATTTTGAGACAATTATTCAGAGTAATTCAAGAAATTTGATGGTCTGAAATGCAGCAAAATTATAATTTGTTAAAATAAAAAATGTAAGTGTATAAAAACAATATCACCAATCAGATCTAACTGTATATAAGTATTCAGAAAACAAAAAATAAAAATCTAATTTAGTTCGAAACTCATGCAAGCTGGTTGAATAATAAACGGTTGAAGTTAAGCTGCTTCAGGTAAAACATACACGGGCAGAATAACATTACCTTCTACGGTGCAGGCGGAAATAAGATCCCACCAGCTTATACTCACGGGTTTGTTAATTTCTCGTATTCATTTGCATGAGTAAATTTTGTAAGGGATGGTTTGTGATATGAAATATTTTGAATAATTGAAAAGGTCTCCTCTGATTCGTCGATAGGGAAATCCTAACAGAATCCGGTGAGGTATCATTTCTTTATATAGCTTGTTTGGATGCTGAAAACTAGTTTTGTTGAGCAGAGAGGGATTCGCTGCATAAGGTCCACATCCTTCTTGAGCCTCGCACACCATGACTGCAGAGTGCAATTCATTACCGATTGCCGGTATCCATTCATGATAATTGGGAATATCTTGGGAGAAAGATTCCCGAATTTTCTCAAACGTTTGAGTAAATTTAGAACACGTGTTGCTTTTGGACAGGCAGTATTAGTTTGATATGAGGTTTATAAACCGGGGCATATCCAGACACTCAATTCGTTTCTACACTACACTTTACTAGAAAACGTGAAGCAAGGACCAAATGTTAAACATATATCAAGATCTTTACGTAATAGCAATTAGTGTTATGGGATACGAATGCAGCGCCATGTCATTATGTCGTCCGCGAATCACGATATGTTACAGCGAACAAGTTCCGGCATTTAGATGACCTGAACGAGTAAGAGGATCGGACCAAGGACGGAACTTTGGAGAACTTCGCTAGTTTGATGATGCATCATCAACACCAACCTGGAGAGTGCGGATTGTTAAGTAGTCATTTGGCGGTTACAACAACGTTCTGATGATCCAAGATTCCAGAATTAAGGGCATATATATATATATATATATAATTTGATAATAATAATTTAACAGAAAATTCAATGAAAGAAATGAATTATGATAAATGTGATCTACATCAGAACTTCTTAAACCACATTCTTACTTGCCAATGTATTATCAATGAACTTTCTCCAGCTCCGTATGCATAGAGATAATGTGGCTCAAATTTCTCATGTAACAATGACGTTATACAAGGTATGGTCAAGACTGGCGCTGGTTCAACTTGGCTTGCATCCGATAGCGATTCGAAGATTTTGGTCCTTACCCTGAAATAGTAAGCATTTTCTCGGTTCAATTGAAGGCTGATTTTTAACTCTATTCCACGAGTATCGTGCACATAAGTGCCGAATTCGAAAGCATCAACATGTTTGACGGTTGTCCACGCATTTCTGTCCAATTGTGCTCTCGCCTCCAATCCCAGCCATTGTGAATAGGTTTCATTATAATGCTCACTTTGAGTGCTCGCTTTCTCACCATATAATTGCATTTGTTCGGTAGATACCATTTCAATATTGGCTGATGGAATACTTTCAACGTTGTTTTCCGCAAACCAAGAAAGTTTGACCTCTGAACTTTCACGACGACACTCAGCCTTGAATTTAGATGGGATCATTGGTCGACCTGAAAATATAAATATATAGTTTAGACGAGTTAAATTTGATTGAAACCAATAACAGTGGCTGGAAAATACAAAAGACTCGCTTTCGTTCACCGCCAACAAAACATTTTGAACCAATATTATTCTCGCATAATATTTCTAACTCTCATCGCTGAATAATATAAAACGATGGGCAAAACCAATTGTCTTTTTCTTAAGGTTCTCATGTGAAAATTATTACCAAGTCTTGTAAACATGTTTTGTTGTTGAATCCGGTTAATTTTGATTAGAATAGTGAATCACACAATATAGGCCAACTAACTTTGGATTTTGTTATGAGCACCACGGGGAGATGATTTGCAATCCTTATATTTTATGGTCAATTAAACAGATTACGTAAATCTTCACTGACGATTAATTTTTGTTGAATATTAGAACGTTGTGGCCAGTACGTTAAATGTGACCAATAAAAATCAGGACATTTCGCACTTCAAGCTAATTATGTCCTCAACCCAATGGCTTGCATGAGGTCATCGAATATCTCATATTCAAAGTTCAAACATTGTTGAAATTCAGTAAAACCGAATGCAAGGAATTGATCCTTTGTATAGATTTGATGAATAAATTGGATAAGGATGAGTGCTAATCGCCATGTTTCGGATGATAAGCAGAACACCATTCACCGGTGCAACACAAATCACGAAGCATCCAAACGTCCGACGACGACGAAAATCGCGAACCTGCAATAAAATGTGTTTCGGAGGGATTGCATGAGGACGTTACAAGTAGCAACATATAATCAAATGCCTAAGGTGGTGCGCAATGTCATCTGGTATCGAACGTAATGCAATTCGTCACGTCGCTCAATCGAGCTCAGCGTAGTATGGAACATAATTGCACATAATTGTTTGGCAAATCAGAACAAAGTAGCAATCGGGACAGGGATGTTGACGTCAGAGTTGGGCATTCGTGATTTACCTTTAAAAGATAGGCGTATGTTCGTAACTTTGTCTTGTGCGTAGTAAACGCGTTTAATCATTTGGCGTTCTCTTGCGACTGGGTTGCACTTTGGTGAACATTACAAAGTCTGCCCTCAGCAATTAATCAAGGCGAAATTGTCGAGTGAGTGTAAAACGCGGCGATCGACGTGGTTAATCTTTGCCCGAGTGTACTGAAGCTTGCGCAAACAACGTAATCTATGTTAGAACGGAAAACGTGATTGGTGTTGATTGATCTGACGGAAGCCTCACTCGCCCATTTAAAGTATGGATAATCGGAGGTTATTAATGATATTCATTATTTAATCGGCCACTTCGGTGGATATCTATCATGAATGTAACTTAGAATCACATGGCGATTTTATAGTCTGCAATATATCATATGAACAAAAATTCTGATTCAGAAGATACGATTCCTACCTCACAACGTTCGGATCGAAGTACTACGCGTTTATGTTTAGGCGTGCTATCTTTTCATCATCTGGGAGCAGAATTAATTCTCACTTACATCGAAGTTAAACAATGTCATGACGACTCAACATAGAGCCATCGAAATCAGGTAATTCGTATGATGAGAAGCTAGTTTCGAGAGCATAACAATCACTTTTACAAATACGTTCCTGCTTTAGTTGAAAATAACCTTCACAGTCGGATAGAAATTTTTCACGTGTTACGTATGGGATCCAATGAATATTATTCAAAGCATCCACGTTACACATCATTACAAGTAAATACACCCCTTAATTGACTATGATACACTAGCATGGACCATTCAGCCAAAACATTAGTTCGTTATTTCAAAAATTGATATTAACTAAACCACACTGTCTCCACCTGATGAAGGCAAAGAGCCATAAACCGGTTATGGTGTTTAAATGTCAATTTGAAAAAATACACACATTTTCACTTTAGTTGTAGCACAGATTACATGTAGTTCAGGGAGTGAATGTTGTTCAAAAAAGGTTAGCTGATGATGACATCTAGCTTGATGGCGAACCGTCATGAATGCCAACTTGGCAAACACCATTTGAACCACACACATGGTCACTATCATACAACGAGAAATCTTCACACTCACTCAGAGTAGTTATTCGGATGGGATGTGACGAGATCGAGGTTAAATCATCAACATATTTGCAGACGTAATCGCCATCAATCAATTTATCAGGGAATGAATGTGGATCCACAAACCACAGCGTTTCGTTCGCATCAACAGGCTTCGTGTTTTTCAAGTAATCGGTCGTAATCCGATTGTGTCTGACTGGCTTCACCGAAAATGACTCTGTGCCACCGACCGAACATGTGTAACTGAAACAAGATTAAACACATTAGTGCATCATAACTTAAGATGCTATCCAATCCAGGAGAGAGAAGCGAGACAACGCACCAAAAACATTTTACAGAAAATTTAAAAAAGTGCGACATTCATTTTTCCATTCAACCTTGACCAAAACGTTTTGACGGCATTCGCAATGTCGCAGCATGGCAGCACAAGTGTGTGAGTAAAATTGTTCTAATTTGAAACGATTGGTATGATTTTGTGGTCATCATTGACCACTAATGCTTTGTGTAAATTGGTATTTAAAACTGCTTCAGTAATATTATGAATTAAAATTTAAAACCTAAATAGTTGACTACAAAATTTGAGAGAATAGCCGAAAATACGGGGATAAAATAGGACAAAATAACGTATACCGAATTACTTTCGAAAGCTTGTTCACCATATTATCGCTGCGCCGTCTAACCTTATTGGGTCATGTGTGCATAATGGAAATGGTCGTATCCCAAGACAGCTACTCTATGTTAAGTTGAAATGATGGAATCGACCATTGGGCAGACCGCACATGTGGTACGAATAATCTTGCGAAATATCAATGGAAGCTCTTGGCATTGACCCGACGAGTTGGTAAGAACTTGCTCTTGACCGCTCAGCCTTGGGGTAGTGTGTAAAGCGTCATCAGCAAGCGGGGGGAGAGAAGATATTACACTCGGTTTCTGATCGTAGAATACGGTATCAGGGTGCATATTATATTGTCAGACCGAGTACAACATATCAGTGTGAGCGCCACGTGAGCAATTGTTTCTTCCCAATCAGAGTTTTCAGTCATTCGACAATATTTGGTTCATGAAACCATCACGCGCTTGTGATATAACTCCATCCTGGAAGACGACCTAACGAGGCTAACAACAGCTACATTGAGCCCTACACAATTATCCAAATTCGAATTAGGAACTACGATAAGCTCCCGACAGAGTAGACGAAGCTCATCGGTGGGCATACACGCAGCATTCAGATTGTATGCCGCAGTATTTACCATCGATTGGTATAGATAAATGGATATTTAAAAAGCGCAATCAGCAGTTGTCCGCACAAGTTCGACTGAGAACGTTGCAAACAACATGTTAGCGGATGCAGCAATTTGTGTCTAATTATTTTACTCAGAATGTGGAATTCCAGATTTGCAGAGAGGTTTGGCTGAAGGGACCGAATTATCCATTAAATTATCATAAAATATCGACTACATAAATGAAAATGCTAAATTGCATGTATTTAAATACTACGCAAGCCCGACCGGTTTCGTACTCTCATCAACTCATCAACTAAACACATTATGATCAGGATCCGCATGCCTTGAAACAGTGAAGGAATTTCAAACACGTTTCGCTTGTATAACAAAAATGGATAAGGTTGGTACGACCTATCTGTTCAATCACATGTGACAAAACGCATGTAGATAGGATAAAACCCATGGTCAGGAACAAAATTATTCATTTTCATCAGTGCATCAAACATTTATATGTTTCTTCGAAAACTTATCACGACTATGTGTAAAATTTATTTGTAATAACTCTAGTTCGTTAATAATATCAATGGCAAACTCTAACAAATAAGTTTTTGAGGGTTTTTTATTGCTTTCATCAAAAATAAATTTGAAACAATTCTCGGTACGCCGAAGGTTTAATTTCATCAGCTGTTAAAACCGAACTGTATTTGACTCGATACAGCAATCCCATCTAACACTGATCACAATGGTATGTGTTATTTAAAGGCAATGCTCTGTTTAAGCGCTAACTGAAATTGTCTTCGAAATTCACAAAATCCGTGTTGAAGCGTAATTCATAGGATGATGTGACATTTTCCACGTGCTTAATCAACGCATCTCAACTAACTCGAAAACGACAAAACTTCTGTGCACGGTCTCAAACGGATATACGTAATTATTCAATCAAAATTATGAGTTCATGTAAACCATCTTCATCATACACATTGGTACCACAAAACCCGAAATGACTTTAACAGGATAATAATAAAACGTGAGATGCATGGCAAATTCCGCCGGAATTTTTACTAACCGTCCACTTCTGGTTTCTTTGGTGAATTGACATTTCAGAAATACAAGTTGCTTCGGATAAATGTAAATTTGTGACGGTGAAACAGCCAGTGATCCAACTTTGACTGAAATAAAGTTAATTTGTGAATATCATTTGTTCATGTGAAAAATGGCGATTAGGTTTAAATTTGGTTCCAAAAGGAACGTACGTTCTGGAAGGTGTATGGATTAGTTTTTGAAAATTATTTCCTTATACACGGAACCGTGTATCATTTTGGTCAATTAAAACATGCCGAATCCAAGACACATTGAACGTTTGTGGGTATATGTGTGATGATAATGCATGCAAATGAAGATTTTTGTCAAAGGCCTTGGGTTTAACCCGACTAAATGTGTATGTGCACACGTGATTGAACGGTTTGTTCGTGCCAACCTTATCCAACATAGATCTACAAGTTCAAATTTTGTCTAACTTTCTCTCATGTTTCAATATATGCTGGTCCAGATTTTATGGTCCCTCCTTGATTATTGACAACACCAGAGAACCGGTACTGTTTTTGATTGAAATGCATTCAAATTTGTGTTAGAAACAAATGGTTAAACCCATCTGCATTGGTTGTATCTACCGAGTGCTTGAAATCTATACTACCATGATACTCTTGAATTTTAAAACGATGGGAATGATTTAGACATCAAAATCTACTTAACCGTTCGAAAATTAGGCACAGATACATTGGAATGAACTGCCTATTTCTCGAAGCAAGCAAGGACTTAACCTGCAGATATCACCTTGTTCGGGATCCATACGCAAAATTGTTTTGTCCAATGTGTGTGCAGCTGTTCACAGTATTTCGCTTTTATGAACTGAATGCCTCACAATATTGTTTGTGTCGATGTACTTGGGTGCTGAATGATACAAATGGTTTACAAACAAGATATTCTTTAGGTGCCAGGGTGTCAAGACTTAAATAGTTCAATCCAAAAACAGTGTTTATTCTTATTCGTAATTTAAGGAAATATTTTCAGTGAATAAATTCCACGAATAAAGGTAAACGCAATGAAATTGCTTTTCTATAGATCATCAAAATGTTAACTATTTTTCTGACTAACACATATCAATAAAACTAGAAAATCCTGCGGTTTTACTGCCCAGAATAAGCTGTACAGTGTATTGTGAATGATGAAGGCGAGCTCTCCGTCAATTTCTATCTCATTTCGAAATTTCGAAAACATCTGTTTCTTTCCCGACGAATATTTTCATTTAAATTTGAATCCCAGTGTGTTGTGATCGTTCGCTTTTATTACAGTACATACTTAAGATTGAATACATGGCCAGTCTACAATTTATTCGAATCATTTCCAAGAAGAAATCGTCCATGATTACTAAAATACTCATTTGTACGCGTGGAGCTCTCGAATCAATCAATATGGCATGATTTGAAACTCTTCATACAGCACATAACTCCTGGTTTACCGGTACAACTACTGATTAATCGGAAAATATCGTCTCCATTGCTAATCAGACAAATATTCTTCTCCGCAGATCATTCCACGCGAGCGCTAAACTGTTATAAATCTACCGAAGTGTCTTGTAGTGCGCTCTCCTCTCCACACTTATAAAACCGACTGTCAATGACATGGCTGACCTAAACACCTCTAATAATTAAAAGGTAAGGAAGACCCAGCCATCCGCTCATCTGAAGGTTCAACTGAAACCATCGGATTCAAATACGAATGTCACCGCGCAAATTATTGCGAACATTCAGTGTAATTTTGTACCAACATTCAGGAATCAAGCGAGACACTTTTTGCGAATAGACAGAGACACGACCTAGAACGTCGGTCCAACCTCTGTACTATGATGGTTTCGGAATCCATCAGACTAACAGCGGTAACACGTATGATTCGCCACCCAAGCTTTATAATCTCGGCCAACTACGTCAGCTGAAAATAATACTAAACAATGAGAATAATATGGAAACCGTTCTTTTAAATTTTTACTTCCTACGTGAGTTTCCCGAGTGCAATACTCGAATATACGGCGATATACCACGGTGGAAAAGAAAAGGACGTATCGATTGTCGTAAAAAGAGCAATGAGCGCAGTCTAATCCTTTAAGCGTTCCAGAGGCTAATAATGGAGGTCGTCAAACATAAACAACACGTGTACAAACAGTGGCTTAACATCGCAGAAACGATATCAGCCGTGGAAGTATGTCGTTGCGAGTACCTTCAGGATACCCGGTTATCCAAGTACAATGATGATGGACCAAATCCTTTGAAACTCACTTTTCTAGCAAGTGTTATAACAGAATTCGTCAGACTTACTTGGCAATTAGAATAAGAACATTAAAGTCAGCCTACGAAACACAAGCGGATGAATTGTCGGCAAAGATAACTCAAACTCAAACTCAGAAGACGGTCCATGAAACCACAAAGGTCATGATCTCCAAAGGTCGGACCAATAGACACCATCCCAACATCATTATTACATACCAAACCAGTATTAATTGTCTATACATTAATGCGCAGCGTTTGTGGAACAAATTAATTTGTTTTTCTCTCGTTTACTGAAATCCCTTAGCGCTTTCGTCTTACACACACTCCTTGAACAAAATTATCCAAACATACATTTTCGATCGAAATTTCCTCTCTCCGTGTCACAATTAAAATTACTTTTGCTCCACCTTTGAATTACATGGACGAAAACATTAAAAGTACGATTTATTTATCTTTTTACGTATATCCTATGGTATTGTACAGCTATTTGCTTTTTTCTCCATAAATCGTGAATCTTGATCACGTGTTGCATGCTTATCAGGCCAGGTGAATAAGATTAGGATCTAAATATCTTCACACGGTGGAGAAATATGTCATCGCTTGAATAGACTAGCACGAACAACACATTTTATTATATGTACCCAAATACATGTATATGTGTTAAACCATGGGCTTGAACCTAAAAAATACTTAATTGCTTCCACTTACATCACACCGACCCATACAGTATGCACTTATCAGATAGGGGCAGTCGGATTATGATCTAAATACTTTCAAACTCTGGTGAAATGGTAAAGTAGATGTGAATGATTTTATTTTAATGTTGGATAAGATACGTATTGATACTGTTTATTCGACAGCACATTTGATGCCAACAATCAACAATCCAACCAGCCACCATTCGGTGTATTATCGTTCAAACTTCGATCAAAGTTCCACCCGACTGTGGGAAACAAGTGTTGAAATGCTTCGGTCCCGGCAATTTCTTGAAATTCAATGATACGTGAGAATAAAAGTCTATCGAGTACGTGCACTCAACTACGATAGCATCACTTACACATCATTATTCTGTGCTATTTTAAATTATCTACAGTGAAGGGAAGTAAAAGAAGAAGAAAAATGGCTTTATTCGATAACACGAATTTTCAGCAATAAAGTACTTGTTTATTAGCGCTCAATTTAGAGGCACTGGTTACAATCTACAGAAAATCACGAGTTGCTCTCGGCTGCTTGCACCTTTGGTTAATAGACCGAGTTATACCTATGGCTGTGAAGGATGCGAAAGCATGCGAATCCGCTACTTAGTCATTCGAATCGTTGTTAAGCATGACAATATCATGTGCATGTTATGTACTTCCATTGTCAAAATCGAACAACGGAGGCCAACAAAACACTGAAGGCATATGAACTTGGAATTTCGTCTGCTCTGTAGATTATACGTAGAGTAAGAAGACGGTTGGAATATATCTCTCTATCTCCCGCCGTACTAGCTATCGAACTATGGCTTTTTCGGAATATTTTAAGGCACTTTTTTGAAGCTGGGTGAATGTTGTGACTGGCTTTTGATCAATACGGTAAAAATCACGTTAAAAGAACGGGCACTCCATATAAGAAAGAACGCCGTCACTCTGGAATGAGACTGCGTTTTCATGTGGACCGTTATGGAGTAATAAACGATTCTGTGCTCCATGGGTATCTCCAAACACGTTGTTAACCAACAGAATACAAAGCAAAGGAAAAGATCTTGATTTATACACAACATTTTTGCATCCAGCCAGAACATGTTTAAGGCAGAACTTGATAATTATATGTTGACAAAATCCAACCTGGCGCCTCAGTACATAAGCAGACTTTTCACACTGACAAAGCATTCTCGATGTCTTTATGTATGGTTACCGTAAATTATATGCTTTTCTGAATATTAAATCCTTGAAATAAAGTGTAAATTCATTTCAGTCAAGAATACTTCAAAAATGTTCGTTCAAGTAACTTACCTGTGTCTCCGTGCAGCATCGAAGAAAGAAAGACCGTCAGTAGCTGAATACGGTGTACCGATGCAGGAAGCATATTTTTATAAAATTGAATTGCTTGTTTCACCTCGGAAGTGCTCCGTTGAATTATACGTATTATTTATACATTTCACAACCAAATAATCAATGAAATCTGTGGTAATATTTCTCGTGGGAATTCCAGCGTAGATATATGAGGTCAAACTACGTTGCGCATTTTTGCACGCGCAAAATATTTCTTTAAATCATGTGCCATATATAGAACTAATAAGTAATGCATGCCTAACGACCAAACCTTAAATATCAGATTCCAGGATGCACTCACTCAAGAGTTTGCTTTCATGATTCGGGCTCATATTACAATACTTTTCTAAAATTATTTGAATTCGAAGATTGTCGAAAACTTCAATTTTATATCACACTAATGCAGACACGACTACCAGTTTGTTATCCGGAGTAGAACTAAGAAATGGTTGGCTATAAAGCAAGAGTCTTGGGTAACTCTAAGAATTTTTAGTACGGAAGCAACTTGTAAGCGATTCTTGACATACGGAGTAACTTATCGACTCTTGCGAAAGAAGATCGCATACAATTCCAATGGAGCTTGCTTACGAGAATGAATAAATAAGAGATCGATAATCGAACCAAACGTATTCTCTGTGCAAACACCTAATGGCTTGACTCAGTTTGCCCAAGTTACCACCGATGCTTAATCAACGTTTTACTCACTTGTCTTCAGTCCTAATCTTTGCTTCCTTATCAAGTTTTAGTAAAATTCGCCCCAATTGAAATTATTAAGTTAAACGGCTCTCAATGAATACATGGTAGGGGGGTTGTCAACTAAACGAAAAAAAGTCATCTGGCGCAGAGAAAATTACCCCAGTTATACTTCACAGGTGTCACATTGCTTTGACTGCTCCATACACGCACTTATTCAATCTCACCTATGTGAAGAAAAATACCAACGCAATGGAAAGCAAGGATGATAAATCCTATCGATAAACGACCGCTTCGCCCAGTGTAAAAAGTGCAAACTTTGTCAAAGCTGCTAAGTCACAGATCGCGTCAAGTTAAATGTTACTTGTGTTTAATTGCTATTCATGCGAACTGTGAGCCGAATTATTGAGTCATAATTAATAATTAAATATTACCAGGCATCTTCTGTATTTGTAATTAATGCATGTTTAAAGTTACTAGTGATTTACTAAGATTCAAGATTGAAGATTAATGGTTGAAAAAGCAATTAAGTTTACAATATCCATAGAGAGGAACTAAAGGGACATATATATATATATAATCAAAATCAATTAGACGATGATAGTTTATTAATAGTTCCGGGCAAAATTAGGATTAGCATCTCATTTGATTGTCAAGTTTTGTTTTGAATATAGATAAACTGTTTGAGCTTACCAAATCGGCAGGTAGGGAATTCCAAACAAAGCACACACGCACCGAATAAAAATACTCGCGACAGTTCCGTTTGGAATGTGGTATTTCGGACTTGCAACCATGACCACGGGTGTTGCTGGAAATCGAAGGTGGAATAATAACTCTAGATGGCGGGAAACAGTAGTAAGTATTTTATATGTGAGGATGAGATCACCTCGCATTCTTGTTTATACAAGTGTCCTTAGTTCCAGTCGTCTTAGTCTCCTGTCGAACGGCGTGTTTTCGAGTCCAATGACAAGCATAGAATCTCTCTGATATATGCGATCCAGAAGTAAGATGTCTTTTTAAACCATGGTGTCCGGGCTTGCACGGCATAGTTTAGAACCGGCTGTATATATGTGTTCATCATGAGAATAAAACACCCCAGGGAAAAACGTCCAAATATCCGCCGTAACATGCCGAGCAGCCGAGACGCGGTTTTATAAACGGCTCCGCATTGTAGACCATTTTTCAAACTACCGCAAATCCAGACACCCAGGTCCTTTTCTTTTTCAATGTACTCCAGGTTTCTGTCGCCGAGCTTGTATTGATAGGAAAAGCCAACTTGACGATTGATCTGAATTTTGCATATTTAATGACAGTTTATTTTCGAATGACCAGTTGTACAGAGTATTCAAATCGTTTTGCAGCAAAATACAATCGTCGGCTTGCTGTTTCGCCTCCATACTTTTATATCGTCAGCAAGCAAAACCATCTTACTGTCACTTAGTAATGATATGTCGTTCATATAGACTAGAAACAGTATTGGTCGAAGCACTGAGCCTAGTGGAACTCTGCTGGTGACATCGATGTTCTTTGATAATAGGCTGTCCACACGAACTCTGATGTGTCTGTTGCTGAGGTAATCACTTTACAATTCATATAGCCTCCCAACAATGCCGTGTTTCTTTAACTTGTTTTAGAGTAAAATTATGATTTTGATATTTTTTTACCATCCCACCCGATGAACATATTTGTTAATCTTTTAAAGAACAGCTTTTGACCCCATATCATCTTTAAATAAATCTAGGAATATTGGTGGTAGTGGAGTGTAAGGGATGGGAATGTGAGCAACACTTTACTTTGGTGGTAGCCGTTCGGACACAGCTACTTCCGGTGATCTCTGAATTAATGGAACGCATTGTGACTGCGCGCATAAGAAAACATTTTGAAAACCGAAATATTTTGACTGCATCACTATTGTATCAAGGCACTAGACGAAGGAAAGGTTGTACAGGCTTGATACATCGACATTTTTAAAGCGTTCGATAGAGCCAACTATAAAATTTTAATTAAAAAGCTCGAAGCTTATGGGATAAGGGGAATGCTGCTGAATTTGATAAGTGACTATCTTACTGATAGACACGACGCATTCCATATCCGGATGGATCGTCGTTCTACGAGCTGCCACACACGGAACCATTGCTGAATTCTGTCCCATATTGCATCCACTTGCGCATCCGTTAATTCCTCGTAGGCCAATGTCTCGTCGACGTCCGTCGTGTTGACTATACTTTGGACGTACTTCCATTTCATTGATGAACTCGCGTCTGTATGCCAGGAAGTAACGGGAGTGGTTTTCACGATAAGGGTTAGAGCGATCAGTATGTTGCTCAAATGCATGCGTGTAGAGTAACTTGGTGTGTGCGGTGTGTTCAAATGGATGAGCAGGCGACTAGATGATCAAAGATCATCAGCTTGTCGGAACATGTTACAATCTGGGTGACGATTGATTCAGTGTGTGTTTGCGAGTGAACATGCAGTCTGAAAATGCAGACTGCAATTCAGACTACCATGAAAAGAGAGATTCGGTTTAGTAATCGGTTAACTTGGTATAACCGACAATATTTTAGAGAAAGTGCGATCAAGCCAGAATCTCCAGAGATAGCGGACATTTTTAAAAATGAAATTCGTATCAACATGAAAAGAAATCAAAAAAGAGAGAAACGTGACAGACTACTAACTTTGTCTCCTGCTGCCGAGCATTAGTTTATTACTTGTTCCAATCCAAGCTATTGAACTCAGAGACCCGTATGTGTTACCTGAACCATTGTTGCCTAACGATGAGATTGATATTGTACAGAATCGTCTCATTGTGAAAAGAATAAAGATTAGTGGTTGAAAAACATGTAACCTCACAATACATACAAAGTCGAAATATGGGTCCAAAGATAAATTCGCATGACTGGAAAGCAAGCATCTAAAGGTCAATTTTCTATGTAAATATAGTAAAATAGGGGAGTTTGCCAAGTTGACACATTAGAAATTCCAAACAGAATAGACACACCCAATAAAAATGCATGTAGCAAGCCTAGGATCTTGTAGGAGTAAAAAGTTGGAATAAGTTATCGGGGTTGTCGGAAACGGTATTAATTACTTTGTGTGCATCGATAAGTTTGCTCGCATTCTCCTTTGTGAAAGAGCTCCAAGGTACAATCGTCAGAGGTACTCAATGCATGGCACATTATGAGAACACTCGACTAATTTAAACGCTCATCAGTGTAAACAGTCCAGAAGCAAAATACCTTTGTAGGGCCACGGTGTCAGGCTTGGGAAGTATAGTTTAGGAGGTGTCGGTTTAGTATGTGAACTTATATTAAGAAATGTCATCTATTAAAAAGAATTTATTCAATCCAATCATAATTGATAATATACAGTGAACATCATTTAAAAAAGACATAATAAGATTCTCTTTATTTGAGCGTAGAATTTTCCAGCTAATAAAGTCTAAATGGGATTGAAATGTATGTATTGGAACTCCTCTAATCTTTTTAGCTTCTAGCAAAGATCGTTCAATGTTTTGCGTATTTGTTCCATCTTGATGATTTATATTCCTTTGCTGGTGGTTGAAGGTGGAATGATCAAAAAAGCTATTTAGGGTCCAGAAGGCGAGTCATGCATCTGAGTGGATGACCGAGCCTTCATGAATTTCTCTTCCAATAATTGGTTATGTAGTAGCTGGGTCGCTTTTTGCAACACAAATCTAACGAAAATCAAAGACATTTTTCAAACCAAAAACCCATGGCCCGTGGTGGTTCCTGTTGTTTACTACATCTGCTTCACTTTCAGTTAATTCGGTTCTTTCATCACCATTAAGAAGATGACCTCGATTGTATTTTCTTTTTCTAAAAAAAGTGTGCTTCGTCTATTTCAACAGGATTTGCTTCAGTCCCCATTATTTGACCTCGCTTATTGACTGACATTATAAAAGAGGAAACTTCTCGACCTATGTTGAACTGACCACATATAGTTTTCCTGCTCCTTCCAGTCATTTCTTTAATTATTTATTAGATCATAACTTAAATAGAAACATGTAGGTAGATCACGTACTATACTGGAACCGAGAAGTCTTAGGATAATAACTGAAATCTGAATGAAAGTTCAATTGACAGAGAACTATACGCACTGAGAATGCTGCTGGTTAACAAAATTGAACACATGGTTTATATATTTCGATCAATACAAGTAGAATCGGATGAATTTTGCATGCCATCGGTTACAAGTGTGGTGGCTGGCGTTGCATTAACGACATGCAGTAGGATTCCCACGCTCTATGCAAGACAAGTTAACTCTTGGCTGCCAATATTCATCCTGCGTGTATGCAATGAAATAGTCAAGACCAGTCTTAGTTAGTCGAATTGCCTAGCATGAATTTTATTCACCATAGTCTTCTCCAAGTTATCGTGACGGTGGTTTTTAATGTGTTCATATATGAGTAAAAGTGCATGAGAAAAGTTGTTACAGTTAAATTTGTAGCGCTGCTAAACAAATGATTATGATTTTCTCTGTGAAATCCTCCATATTAACCGTGCAAGCAAGCGCTCATAAAATTCAAACATACCACAATCTTTTTTAAACAATTGAGTAAGCTATGAAGGAATTCAATTCAATTCAAGTTTAATGGTCATAGTAATGGTCAAAGCATATAGATTTACAAAAAATAGAATAATATGGAAACCATGGCCATCAAAGTTTGACCTACTGGCCAGTCGAATTTTTTGTTGCTCTGACACTTCTGCTCATATCTTCGCCGAATCTGCTTGGATTTATCTCATTCCAAGAATTCTGTGCTACTTTCGATCATATCTATCGGAATTTATTTGTTTTGCTCCTGTCAACGGATTAGCAGCAAAGTTATCATATCGGCGATAATTTCACAGTTTGTTCACGCGGGAAACTTTTTTCAATCGCTAACTATTCTATCATTTCAAAGATCGCGTCGAGCTACGCATTTTGATACTTGTTTCTGTGTTCTAGCTTGTGTAGTTAACGAGTTATATTGGATTATTTGATACATGACGAAATCACGTGTTCCAAAACAGCCACCTCGACCCGTCGAACAAAAACCCGTCACACAGCCGAACAACCCAATTCAGGCTACTAACATGTTTGACCGCATCACGAGATCCAACATACGGACTAAATAATCGATCGATCAAACTGTGACACCGACATCTAACCAACTTGACCTCATTGCCAAGTGCTTGGATCCGGCGAACTCAACAATGGTCACGGCCGGCCCAGCTGATAGGACGAATCTCGACACGCAGAATTGTCCCGAAGTCACGTGCAAAGCATGCGAACAACTGGTGAATCCCATGGCCCGTAAAGTAATAACGTGTTTTCTGTGTATGGGTAAAATCCATGGTAAATGCGACCGTACTTTAGCCCCTGATTCGATAGCATTATTAAATAATGAAAAGGTTCCAGGTGCATGCTATGTCTGTGTTCGTTGCAGAGCTACATCTTTGCACGATGCCGATACTTTTGAAGCAAAATTAGAAAATAGAATGGTCGGTTTGGAGTTGGGAATTCGACGTGTGGAAGAAATTTTGGTAAATCATGTGAGTACGCAAGTGATCACTGATGTAAACCATCATATCAATACAACGATTTCGGAACAATTATTGAAGGAATCTGAGACTAAGGCTATTCATGTGCCAAAAAGCAAAAAAGCAGGGTCATTCCCGTTTTTGAATCTGTTATAATGACCACGGAATTAGGAAATTCTTACAGAGATATGCTGTTACGGTCGACCTCAGCTGTACACTCCAAAACTGCTGTACCCAACTCAAAAAGTCAAGCCACAAATGTTTTAAATCCTAAAACGCCTGACTTTCCGATACGCAAAAAGAACACCCCATACACGCTGAACGTGATATGTACGAATGTCAGCGAGTCCCAAGAAAGCCTTTTTGATAGCAAACAGAAACACGATGTCCATAAATGGTCTGAACTTTGTCACCTAATGCAAATTGAACATGTAAACGCAGAAAAAGCGACTCGTCTAACTCGTCATTCAACTTCACCTCATATTGGTCAACCTCGCTTGCTCAAGGTAACACTAAAATGCGAGGCTGATATTGAGAACGTATTGCTGAATACATACCCACTCAAGTCAGATTCCGACTCAAACTGCCGCATATATCCCGATGTACGATGGTGGGAAAGGAAGGGCAGCATGAACGCCAGGGAACAAACGGTATCGCGGAGTATAGTTCTACTTGCTGCACCAGAAAATACTTCTAGAGCATCGAATCAGGAAACCGTAGAGCACGACGTCAAACAATGGCGCTACATGGCGTGTACTCTCGATATTTCTAATGCTGTTGTTGTGGACACTTTTCTAGTTCCTTTTTCGCCAAAATATAAGGGGGATGGACCGAAACCTCTGAAGATTACGTTCTTGACCAGCGCTATGGCCGAAATAGTAAGGTCGGAATGGACAAAAGGGAAACGAACACTACCCGAGGATGTTAGGCTTAGCCCACCCAAACCAAGTTAAACACTCTCCCGTTTGGAGATAGCGGATAGCAGCGTTTCCATCCAAATGGAGGAAATCAATGCATCAAAAAACGTCGTAGGTCCGGCTCAAATCGAGTCGGACAAAGAAAACTAATTGTCGATTCAAGCCCTCGGCGACCAATAAGACGCACACATTTTTTACCATCCAAAGAATCCGGACCAATAACTTCGGTTACACCCCGTCATTACTCACGAAAATTACGATTAAGTGCATCTATACAAACGCGAACATCCTTTTCAACAAATTAATCGAATTGTCCGAGATTTGTAATGAAACGGGGTCAACCATAGTTTCAATAACTGAAACGTGGTTCCATGCATCATTGTCTGATAATGAACTCTCTTTGCCCAACATTTCTCTATTCCGGCGTGGCTGTTTAGGCGATGGCGGAGGAGCAGCACTCTACTTCAAGCAATCGTTTATCTGTAGAGCTATGAACGACCAGACCAATGCATTATTGGAGTGATCTATCGTTCTTCAACAGCAACTCTCGACCTAAACAATAAACTGATTAATGCTTTGCGCTATGTAACAATGCGATACAATACTCAAATATTATTAATGGGGGATTCCAACTTTCCCAAGCTCTATAGCCGGAACGATCTTCCATCAGAGACACTTGAAAATGAACTTCGAGCCGTTTTGGATTACGCACCCCTTTTCAACCACGTTTTTGGATTTACTCGTATGAGAGGATCAGACCAGCCGTCTACCTTGGAACTTATACTTACATCAGATCCCACAGCTGTTGAGAATATCGTTTTAAACCGCCGATCGGACGAAGCGATCACGTTGTCCTAGAATTCGAGTACGTTTGTAGCGCTAGGCGCAATAGTGAAGGGACGAAATGCGTCAGAATGGTGAACTACCTTGCTCTGTATGCCGAGTTACAAAGCACTAGTTTCGCACAACTGGATTACTCCGATCCGGATAGTCATTGTCGATCTCTCTTACAGTACCTCCAATCTATATTAGAGGAACATTCAATGTTTGCTTTGAAGAAAACGTCTCAACGAAATAAATTTTTACTACGAAGCAGGACTAAAAAGTGGATTAAACAAAGGGCAGTAGCGTGGGAGTTTCACAAGGCTACCAACACAGCCGATTCTTGGGCACAATTTACACGACTGAGAAACAAATTATCAGCTCAATTCGAGATGACAAACAAGTGTTCCAATCGCAATTGATTTCTCAGATGCACCAGAATCCGAAGCTCTTTTATAGACTTGTGAACGATTGAACAAATAATAAATCAGGAGTCTTTGCCCTAAAAACTTCGTCCGGCTTCACAGAATCCATAAATCAGACCGCTGACCTGTTAGCAGACTTTTATGCAGGAGTTTTTGCGCCGAAATCCATGGAGCCTGATCAGGAGCTAATCGTTCGACTTGACCGACCGTCCTTGACTGAAGTATTGATTACTCCGATGGTGGTAGCACGACACTCACGAAAATTAAACGTAAAGAAATCTCCAGGACCAGGCGAGATAACTCCAAAGCTGCTCAAAACCTGTCATGCACAGCTATCTGGACATCTATCTTGCATGTTTAATAATTTGCTCCAAGCTGACGTAGTGCCACAAGACTAGAAACTGGGACAAATAATACCCATTTACAAAGGTGGTTGTCCTTCTGATGTTAAAAATTACAAGCCGGTGACATTGCTGTCTTCGGTATCGGAAGTTTTTGAGCGAATAATAACCGCAGAAATCGTGCGACATCTGGAGACGAATCAAATTTTGGAAGTTGCCCAACATGGATTTGGCAGAAATCGCTCTTGCAAACAAATTTGCTGACAAGCTTAGACGATTGGTCGAGGATTTTAGATGCGGGGGGCTGTATTCATGCGTGCTACCTGGACATTTCTGAAGCGATCGACATAGTTGATCACAATTTACTCTTGAACAAGCTAAAGAAAGGCGGTGTTGTTGGAAGACTATACGAATTGTTAAAAGATTACCTCAGCAACAGACACATCCGAGTTCGTGTGGACGGCCTATTATCGAAGAACATCGATGTCACTAGCGGAGTTCCACAAGGCTCAGTGCTTGGACTAATACTGTTTCAAGTCTATATAAACGATATACCACTACCAAATGATAGTAAGGTTGTTTTGTTTGCTGGCGATATAAAAGTATGGAGGCAAATCAGAAATGCTGACGATTGTATCTTGCTGCAAAACGATTTGAGTGATTTGTTCAACTGGTCATCTGAAAATAAACTGTCATTGAATATGCAAAAGTCGAAGATGATTCAGATTGGTCGTGACCTTGGATTTTCCTATCCATACATTCCTCGAATTTGAGCGGTTAAGAGCAAGTTCTTCCCAAATAGCGGTGTCAATCCAAGATCTTCCATATCTAT
The DNA here is from genome assembly GCA_013407085.1 of Atriophallophorus winterbourni. Lineage (NCBI taxonomy): Eukaryota > Metazoa > Platyhelminthes > Trematoda > Plagiorchiida > Microphallidae > Atriophallophorus > Atriophallophorus winterbourni. The sequence continues at coordinate 93,226 of JACCGJ010018343.1, read as the reverse complement.
ATTTGCAAATGTCATTGTAGCGCAAGTGTGGTCTACCCAATGGATGACTTCCTGATTTCAACTCACCATAAAGTAGATCTTTCGGAATACGAAAATTTTACATTCCAGCTTTTGAAAGCACTTCCACATTGATCAACGTGTTCATCCAAGATATGTTCAACGACGGATGCTTAGGAAATGTAAACCATTAAGCTTCCGTTTGTTTCTTGAGTGGGTAGTCCAAGTTTCCCTGCCGTGCATTAAAGCATTTAGTACGCATGCGCTTTAAACCATCATCATTGTCTTTAAAGTCAACTGCGGTTACCCCAAACACGAGAGTTCTATCGGGACAAAATGATAGCTGCTCTGCCAATCCACGCATTTATCTCCTTGTCTAGTGAGAGATTATCCGAGATATGTGAAATGATGTACTATTTCAAGATTACAGTTTTCCATAGTGATTATTTGTAGGGGTACAATCCCTTAAGCAACTACTTGGGTCTTGCTTATGCTGATTGTTAAACCAAATTCTTTGCATGCCGAAAAAAAGCAGTCCGTTAGTGGCTGGAGGTTTAATTGTGAGTAAGTAATAATGACTGCATCGTTGGCCGGCGGCGATTAAAGAATTAGCGTATACCGGGCCTTGGTTTGTGCCCTCAACCGGTTCAGGTTCAAGAGCTTGCTACCACTTCGCGTGTGTATGTAAATGCCTTCTTCTCTCGTCCTAAATTCGTGCTTCAGAAGCCAAGCAAAGAGAATACGGACAGAAGCAAGAACACATCCTTGTTTGACGCCTCGGCGAATTTCAAAGTATTCTGCACTGAAACCGACTCACAGAGTCCGAACGACTCCGTATTCAGCGGCTTTTGACACAGGAAGAGCTTGGGGATCGGAAACCTCCCCAACTTCTCAGAAGCATGGAAGCAATGATCAGCAACACAACGATCGTTGAACGCTTCTTGAAACAGCTCTTCTTCCAACGCCTTCCAGTACATTTTCAACAAATATTGGCAAACTTTGTGGACATGATCGGTATCGCACAACTTGCGGAAATGGCAGATAAGATCGTCGAGATCAGGCAACCCACCGTAAGCACGGACGTTATCGCTGATCCAACAACTAGATGAACTCAGTTCAGATCCAAATCGTATGCTAAAGTGATATTGGTACGCAATAAGCTGTCATTCAATTTCCAATAATGCAAGTTGTTGCAAATTAATTAGTAAGTATGTTGTAGTGAACTACCTTCACTTTGTATCTTAGTATTTTGTACATACACCTTTTGGACTTGTATGGTTTTTCCTTTTTCGGACATGTACACTTCATTCGTATTAATGCTTGTTCAATATACTTTTTGGCGGTTAATACAATTTGGAATTCGGACTTTGTCTTCTTCCACGGTTGCGGAGTTTGCGTACGTTGCCGCGTGCCAGAATTGTGATTAAAGGATTCTCTAGCATTTTATCTCTTTCTGCACCTTGGATTCCATCTCTTGGATTATCCTGTGTGGATTAGCTCGCTAACGTTGGACTTCACGAATCTTACTTTGGACATTTGCTCCTTTGGTCCTTTAGTTAGTTCATTCCATTTTTGCCGTATTGTGTGTAGTGCAGACTTATTTCTTTTTGGCCCACTACATAATTGGGGAACCCTTCTACTACATAATTGGTGAGCTTCCACAAACTGCAATTTTTTGTATTTACTATATCAATTGTCAATTTTTGGATTAATTTTGGAATACTCACTTAATACACACCATGAGCGATTTTTCTATAAGTAAAGTTCCAACAATCACAGCATATTCCGTGCACAAACCAGCTTTCATGAGCTTAGGCCGCCAACTCTATCAAGCTTTATTACTCGAATGTCTGTATGTTCATCATTGCATTTTTGCCTTCCTGCCTACTTAGAAACGGAGATGAAACACAATCTCCACGCTCAAGTCTAGGCTTCAGTTTGCTCATTAATAAGTCATTTAACAAACCTTCAATATTCTGTATGCGGTCCTCTAAATTCAACATCCTCATATTAGTTTCAGTCTGTGAGCTAGCAGTCGTCTTTGTACAGTTTCTAGGTTCAATTCTGTATACATGACTTCTATAACATACTCCTGGCATTTCATTTTTATTGATAATTGCAATAGTATCAGCAGTCAGGGTAACATCACACTTCATATGAACTTTATCTTGACAAATAAAACAACTAGCGTGTGACTTGCCGTCTTTCGACAAATTTTGCAAATGTGACCGCCATCACTGGGCTTAGCTCGTAAGTTCATGACGCCAGGGTGAAAAGATTTATCGATCGATCTGTGTGGTAAATGGGTGTGCGCGCGTCGGCTGGTATGAAGCGATGTCGGGTCCGAAGCGGATTTAAGGTTGCTGGAAGTGGGTGACTGAATAATCTCGCCACAGGAAAGGTGGGTAACGAAATTCGTCGTAGCTCCTTCAGATTGGATCAGATTTTCAGGTCCAATGTGTCATGCGAAGTGGGAAGCGAGCTCTTTCGAAGAGCTGTTATTGCGCTCTCTGCCGATATTGAAGAAATGTTCATGCAAGCATCTGTTCCTGTTATTGACCGGGGTGCTCTGAGGTTTTTGTGGAGGCCGAAAAATGACATGTCTCAAACTTCTACCGAATACCAGATGGCGGTTCATCCCTTTAGAGCTGTTTCCTCGCCATTTGTGGCGAATTTTGCACTCAAGCAGACGCTTGTGCGTTGCGATCAGAACGCCTTTCCGCTGGTTGCCGAAGCTATTCAAAATAACTTTCATGTTGACGATTTGCTTATTTCTGTATCAAGGGATAGTGATGCAATAATCCTTATAGACCAAATTTGCCGGACGCTTTCAAAATGCGGTTTCCCTTTGCGGAAATCTTTGTCGAGTTGTAAGAGTGTTTTGAAAGATGTTCTATATAAAGAATTAGCCGGGTGGTAAATTTTATCTGAATCCCGTCCCTCCTGATAGAACATTCGGTATCGAATGGGATTCGGTTGCCCACAAAACGAATCCGCATATAAAAATTGTTTGAACTTATGTGCCACTGTTTGAAAACATTGACACGACTAAACTGTTAAAAGCCGTGATCACATATTGGTGCTGTTTGCACACATCACGTAGGCTCATTACCAGCTGGTTGCACATGTGACAATTGTAAACACATTTGAACATACATGCCACTCTTGAGGAACTCAACCATTGAGCAGACCGCAAATGTGGTACAAATAGGTTTGCAAAAGAGATATGAAAGCCCTTGCTATTTACCCCGCCAGTTGGGATGAACTTGCTATTTACCGCTCACATTTTAGGCGTCGTTTACAATTTGGGGATTCAAGATTCAGGATTTATGGTTGAAAAAGCAAATTCAAGGTAATTCAAGGTTTTTAATGGTCTAAAAAGCAACAGTACCATAGGATATACGTATAAAAAATCAAAAAATCGTTACTTGTATGATGATATCCATGTTCTTCATAGATTGAGCAAAATAATCCCCAATGGCGACACAGACTGAGGGAAAAGAATCTTTGGATGGACGGTAGTTCCGTGCGTTAATAAAATATAGACATCAACAGGTAGGGGACAACGCAGTAGTTCTCAACATAATGTTTCGTAAGCTTTGTTTAAAGATGTGCTCGTTCGCTGAGGTAACAATATCTGTCGGCAAGCTATTCCACGAGAAGCATACACGAACAGCAAAGAAGGGACGACGACAATTCGATCGTGAGTGTGGGATTTGAAGGGTCAAAGTGTGGCTGCGTGTGGGGACAACGGAACCATAATTGAAGAGGTGTTTAAGAGGGCGGGATTTCGCGTAGATGATTAGAAATGTCAGAATGAGCTCGTGTAGGATACGTCTGCGCTCGAGGGTGCTCAGTCCAAGTCTGGTCAGTCGCTGCTCAAAGGGTAAATTATTCATTCCGGTAACCATTTTGGTTGACTGGTGATAAATTCGTTCGAGGAGCATGATGTTTTTTTCCATTCATGGCGTCCAAGCTCGTACAGCGTAGTCAACGACAGGATGTATGTTAGTGTTTAGTATCTTCGCGAGTGAGTGTGGTGGGAAACGTCCGAAAATGATTTTCAGTAAACCGAGCAAGCTGCACGCATGCTTGTTGACGGCTTTGCACTGTAGGCTGTCCTTCAAAGTGCCAGACATCCAGATTCCGAGATCTTTTCGTGATATACTCCATTCAAGCGGGTGGCTGCCAAGTGTATAGGTAAAGGGGAAGGGTTTTCCGACTGGCAACATTTTGCACTTGCGGAAAATAAATGGCAGTTTGTTGTGGTGCAGCTTATTCAAATCTCCTTGCAGAACTTGACAGTCCTCGATATAGTTGACCTTCGGCCAGATTTTTACATCGAATGTTTATTGTTCGAGAAGTTTCACCATCTATTCTGACTTTTGCTTTGCGTCCAGACATGTAACTTGTGAACCATGCTAGTAAGTTTCCGATGACGCCAACATTCTGCAGCTTCTGAAGCAGTTACGAGTGATTCACTCTGTCGAATGCTCTAGATATATCTAAGTAACCGGCATGGACGGAACCCCCTGGGTCTAGTGCTTGCGTCCAGTCATTTAGAGTTTTGAGCAAGTTAGACAGGCATGAATATGTTTTCCTAAATCCGTGTTGTGTGAAAGTTATTAGATGATGGTTCTCGAGATGTTCAACAAGTCGTTCACACACCAGGCGTTCCAAAATTTTAGAAACCGCTGAAAGAAGCGTCACGGGGCGGTAATTTGCCGGATCATAACGACTGCAGATACAGCTCTTGGCTGCTGAATACATATCACATCACCTGTGTGCAACTTACGCCCAACAACCTAGTTCTGCCTATCGTTGCAAGCGCTGCAGGAGAGATTGTTCACCAGATTCAAACTGTTTAGTCACTCGAAAAGCTGTGTGAACATGAAAATTCATGCGATTGTGATGTACATCCATGGTCGACATCGACTGAAGGAGTCCAACAGCAACTTAAGTCACGGCTCGGTTTCACCCTTTCAGAGCAATTTAGTCAAATAGAGAAGAATTCAGGTGTTATATCGCCGATTTACATAGTTAGTTGTCTTTCAAAGCCAGGTAACTAAATAAATCTAAATCTAGTCTACCGCCGAGGTGATGAAAAATATCATCGCTGAATGCATCCTGAAACATTCTTAAAAATGGTGCTTTTAACATTGTCCCATAAGGGATTTAGTAGGAAACATTCATGATTAATAAATCTACTCATAATCTTAAGTATTTAGAACAAAACTGTAAACGATAGCGGCTCAATCTGTTGGTTATTACTGTTTCATTAATCTCATCTTCGAGACTGGTTTCTAGCCCGTTATCTTCCTATTGCATTATGAACACATTGGCTTATTTTGACCTTGTTTGGCTGATGACAATTTTGCCGTAATTTCGATCGCGTGGGACGTTCGTTCACTCGAAATATCAATTGTTTTTTACTCCTGTACGTAAATTCGTACCTACTCAATATTGTCTTTAACATTGATGCGGAATTTTACCCGGGCGACCGAATTAACTGAAATATTTTTCTCGGATATTTTGATTGTTTAATTACAGCAACGCATTTATAGACAAATTCTGATATATCTGAGGATTTAAGACGTTACTCAGCTTAGGGCATTTGATTGATTATCAAATACAATCACAACTATCTACATATGAAATTTCGATATTTCACATGGGTTCGACGGCGTAGCTCACAACATTCATCTGAGGAAGCTGTAAATGTGTGGTATCAGTCGTGAAAGTATAGCATAGACAAATGATTACTTTGTTGACTGCTATTTGGCACTTCATGTTGGTGGCGACGTGTCAATACGAAGGGTCGCAAGTTGCGTTTCAAAAGTTTCAGTCACAGGTTCTCTACATTGCTTCGTAACTGATACCTACACGATGTATCCCAGGCAACATGGTTCGTTTTGCAGACGAAATAAAAGCGTGGACACAAGGTAATTGCGATTCTGACTACATTCTGTTACTACGAAACCTTGCTGTTTTGTGTTAGTTGATTGAGCTTAATTGACTGCACTTTAATATAAAGGAATTCGAAATCCAGCTGGTTCGAAAAGGTGTGTAGTTCACTAGTTGTTTTGACCTAGATTTTCTAGATTTGACACCATCGGAAGAAAATAAAGGCGTGTTGGTTGTAATAGTTTCAATAGCAGCTTACATTGTAGCATAGCGTAAAAACAGATAACTAGGCAAATACGCATCCCACAGCAAATATTCCGACAGTTTACCCTAGTGGATACATGATGGCTTCATATGACATAATCCTAGATACCTTATGTGTTGGCACCATGGGTAGGCAGGGATATTCCGTTTTTCAACGTCGTCAATCATCGAGTAACCAAACGTGTGACAATGTTATGAAACATGCGACAATGCCAGCGGCTGAAGAGCTTGAGGCTTATGGAGTTCGCTTTGAATGGCATTTACTGCGACCTGATACGTTAAGAAGTCTAACTTTCACTCACTCGGGCAATCATTTCGAAGAACTATCACAAATCACGCCTCTTCACTTGCATTATAACACTTAAACATGCAAGGTCTTCGCGAATATTCTTGTCAAGCCTGCGAATGAAACAAGCTTCAATAGATATTCAACATTTTTGATGCGGTATGTTGTGAGGCACAATGTCAGCCGTGTTCACTTGTATCAGATTTATGAGAATGCAAATCGAAAAATTGACCACGGATCCGGGCCATGCCTACGTGACAAGACTTTCTCTAGATTTATATAGGCTGTTCATCGGCAAGGTCTAAACAGAGGTGGTGCTTAGAATGCAATTTAGTCATGTTCTCAGAATGACTATCCCTATTGGTCTAACAGAACTTCTGTGTCATAAGTGAAACGTTACCCAAAATCTGCTCTAACCGATCACATACAAATTAACATAAGCAAAAGCGGCATTGTTCGATGTGGATCTTTCCACCAGATATGAACATTGGAATGATAAATTCATTTCGATTTTCTTGACTATTAGCTGCTCCAGTTTCGTCCTGTGACGGCAAGTGGACCGTCACAACAGAAAATCCAGAAAACGGACTACCACCGGAAGCACCTCACCCAAAAAACGCAGGCGTCATGTTCAAAAATGTTGCAGTTGCTGAATTCAAACAAGTCAGATTTGAGTAGAAATTAATGCTGGCAATTTCATCAGGTGAATCGTAGGTGATATACAAGATGTTGAGGATGTACAGGGCCAGCCGCGCACACTCGTTCTGACAAGTTTATGAATTGTGCGAGTATTTCTATAAATTGTCCCAGAGATGAGACGCTAATTTCCATACATAACACAATAATAACGCTGTTCGCTTTCTTTTCAACTCAAAATCGTTAGGCTCAAATCTCACACTTTTTATATTTTCTATTCAGTTGAATAATTTCATGTAAGGGCGTTGATCTTTGTCTATTCTCCCCATATAATTATGTATTCACTATGTCGGAATCTTCAATTCGAGTTTGCCGCAGAGGAGAGGTTTTGGGGAAAATCAGCTTTTAAAATGCTGCAATGGCCGGTTTTCATATATCTTCTGACAACAATCACCAACTCGAGCCTGGTCATGTGAACATTAACCTTCCATCCATATTTGGGTAGCCTTAGCTAATCCTATTACAGCCGCCTCTCCTCATTTAGTGTGTAAACAGAAAAGCAATAAAGCATTTGCATATCTTATTGACCGAAAAAGCGATGAAAATACAAGGAGCACACATTTGAGCATGCATAAATCGAGCGTATAATCAATACTCCGTGAAGATATCTCGAGTATCAGAATGTGGCTTCATCAAATTATCAGAACCATGTAGGTGCATATGTCAAACAGGATAAGAGACTGCTCGTATTGCATGGTTGATGATTCAGTCACCATTTTGCTCGCTTTCCGTTGAATTCATTTTGAACATGGTGCCTGCGCTAAACAATTTTAAACTTTCAGCATTGTAATGGAAATGTTCATGACCGAACATGAAATCATAATCATGAAAAAAGAAAGTTTGTAATGAATCGGTGAGAGTAGTTTATTGGTAACGTTTCGCTTCTGACTCAGAAGCTTCGTCACACCAAGAATGTCAGTACGAACGGAGATCAAGCTTAAATTTCATTCGCCTGACCAATCCAAAGCTAGTTAAGAACTGCACAGCCCATGGCGGGTTGTGCACTCGTTAAGATAGACAGGCGCGATCAATATCAACTGACGCTCCACCACCCATACTTGCCATATAATCCTCCAACTTTTTTGGTCCTGGCAGGTGCTAATGACATCTGCTGACCGATTAACTCGTTTACGTAATCGGCGTGAGCACTAGGGGTCGCATATTTTAATGATTATCCGCTGCAGCACCGGACGACAGATGGTGAAGTTATCAGCGACATCTATCTTATTGACTGCATTCTTACCGGCCTTTATTATCTCAACCGCCTCAGCGTGAAGTCCTTCAATGTATGGTTTTATTCCCTGCCTTATCACTTTTACGTTGTCAAGTTCAACGCTGTGACCTGTGTCCAGCACGTGTTCAGCTAGTGCTGAATCTGTTATCAGTGTATGATATTCACTGGAATTGCAAATTCGATTTTTGTGTTCACTTATCCTAGTTCTGTGTTCTCTATATGTTTGCCCGATATATACTCCCGAGCAACCATTGCAGTTGATTTTATATACGCAATTCGTCGCGCAGCCTGAAGGTGTTTTATCCTTGAGATGCGGCAATAAGTATCTGAGCGTTCTACCCCTTTTATAAATTACTCGTATACCTGCGTTACTGAAGATTCGACTTATCTCTCTGACGCTTCCTTAACTTAAGTTATAGAAACTGTTGCACGCCAAACTTTTTCCGTTTTGGGTGCTAGGTATTTAACCCGTATCAGTTGGCGTTTAATTAGGCTCTTAGCGTAAACATGATCCGCAATCCGACAACTAACTTCTTGATCGGCTCGTTTTTTATCGGTGGCATCCTTGCGCAAGCGTTCAAATTTGTACCACAGCGATTTCGCAACTGAATTAAATACTTTTTGGGATTGCGACGATGAGTAGTGCAAGACCGCATGCTAGACACAGGTCATACATTGAACGATTTCACGCTGTGGCGGTTGAGATAACAAAGGCCGGTAAGAATGTAGTCAATAAGGTAGATGGGGCTGATATCTCCACAATCTCGCGCCCGGTTCTGCAGCGGACAAACATTAACATGCGCGACACCCTAGTGCACGCACCGATTACGCAATCGCGCTAATCTGTCAGCAGATGTCATTCACACCTGCCAAGAGTAAAAAATTAAGGGAATACACGGCAAGTAGGGGTGGTGATGCATCAATTGATATTGATCGCGCCTGTCTATCTTAACGTGTGCAGAACCCATCATGGGCTCTGCAGTTATTAACTAGCTTAGGATTGGTCAGGTGAATGAAATCTAAGCTTGATCTCCGTTCGTACTGACATTCTTGGTCTGACGAAGCTTCTGAGTCAGAAGCGAAACGTAACCAATAAACTACTCTCACCGATTCATAACAAACTTTCTTTTTTCATAATTTTAAATTTTGTTTGATTGAAACGATAATCAGTATCATATGTTTTAAATAAATAAAACTGTACTATTAGCTTTTCAGATATTAATTATCCATTAGGTGTTCAAATGGTTAACACTCTCTAGTAAAAAAGAAAGTTATCATGAGAGTATATTTCACTGAAAGAGAGTGATAAATACTCAAGTATACATCCTGCGATTGTTAAAATTACAGTTATGATGTTTGCTTCATCGGCGTGCGTTTGAGCTGTTTCACGTGCAGTATGTATGCACACCAATCCACGAAGAAGTTTATAAGCCCCAGACTCAGGCCGATGGTAATGGACACCGAAAAAACATTGAGCAGATTTTTTATAATCGGGATTGTTAATTTTAATACCAGGTTGTACGTTTCTTGGTCCAGACCAATGTGCTCGAAAATGTCCACATTTCGTTCCGGTGATATCCATTTTGTCCCCGCAGAATCGGAGAGTATAAGGCGAAATATATGCTGTTAAACTGAGTAAATTCACAAATAAAAAGATTCACATGGTCATCATTTATTACGTGTATAATTTGCGATGTTGAATAATATTCAACGAATTTTATATACTCGAAATTTTGCACCAGATTTTGTTTAAATAAAAATATCAGTGAGCGTTGGAGCAGCGTTCGATGGACGAGAAGTAAATATTGTTTTATTACTAAATGGTATTAATCTCGTTATTTAAGGGTTATTCACAGCTGTGCAAATATTATTTTAAAATCTACCGGTCAAAACTAGTCGAGTTTTGACAGCGAAAACATCCACTATGCTTCATTGATATTCGCAAACGTCATGTAAGCGAGCCAAATTAAACCAGTTTCCTTCAGTTTTACATAAACTCATTGCCAACTCCATGATCGCGAAAAAAGGCGTAATAGACGGTAGAATTTCTCATGCTTTCGAGGTCCTCATACAATCCTACATTAGTAAGCACCCGCTCATATTGTTGTCAATATATACATAAATGTTCTGTCGCAATTTTAGAATGGATTTTCTTTTCGCTGAAGATGTGAAGTTCTAAATGGTGAATAATTCTTCAGAGGTTGTACAATTATATGAGCGAAGTAAACAACCTGAATCGTGGGTCGGCACCAAGCAATCCGTCTTTAAATGTTTCGGGTGAAAAATATGGCACCATCGATTGACCGAGAACTGCCTATTGTCGTGAACACTGTGGTTTGGAATGTTCCGACCGAATTAGACTATTTAGTCATTTTGAAAGCTGTCGAGCATGAAAACCTCATGGGATTATGATGTACATGCATGATCGATATCCAGGAAGGATGCCAAAATACGAAGTTTATAAAGTCTGGAAGAACTAGCTCTTGATAACTTCCTTGAAGGCACTGTGTAAACGTCATATGTAAGCTGGAAAATAGCAGAGGGCCGTAGATCACTTTGACGTGCGATACAGGTTTCTGCGTTATCACCACCGTCATTTTTACGACGCGTATATTCCGGTGTATTATTTTGGGTATTAAACCCAATCTAAATGAAAACACATGGATAATTGCAAACAACTTCCATTTGTATCAATCAGATTTTTGCTTTATGCCTATAAAACGTAGATAAACAATGTTGCTGTTGTTATCCTCTACGCCATGAACAAATGGATTCCTTAGTAGAACGTAATGTTCCCACTATAATCCTGGATTTGATGGATAGCGACAACCAAGCACCTAGCTCAATGAGTTAGTGTACCACTTCCTGCTAACGACAAATGCTAATGAAACTGGCCAACCATGGTATAACTATGCTCATACTATTGTTTTCTTTAACGCCATTTGAATAGCCAATGTTTTATGACGCATGCAATCCCAAGCTTTTTGCTGCCCTTGGGTGAGGTTTAATCACAAACGTTTAATCCTCTGGATAATCCTAACCGGCTAAAATCCTTCATTATTGTTGAGTTTCGTTAATGATGATTAGATTCTTTTCTAATCAATTCTCAAAAAAAAACTCACATTGATAATCCACTTTGAACGAAATGCAGTGAGTGGCAGATTGATTGTCGATAAACCGCCATGGTTTGGTGTCATCTTGCCTTGTTTCCACTTGGTATTGCATGGTCGATTACGTTAGATGAGGCACCTGCAGATTCGTAATCGGTGGTTCGTCTTGCTGTAGTCTGTTCCACAAAACAACATTTTCCGCCAAACAAAAATTGAAAAATTAAAGGTTGGTCCACGTTGGAATGATAATGAACGGGCTGTCGTGCGACACTACATGATGACGCACAATAGAGATAAATTATTTTCATTTCAATATATATATATATATATATATATATATATATATATATATATATATATATATATACAGTGGAACCCACCTACAACGAACTCGCTTACAACGAATTCCCGCTTTGAACGAACACACCATGATTTCCCAAATAAATTCCTATCTGCAAGCTTATTTAAAACATTCGTACAACGAATCTGTTCGTTACGAATCTCGCTTATTACGAACACCGTACATGTTCCCGACAGCTATGTTTGTTCAATGAAGTTCATGCATACAACGAACTCGCTCTGTCACTTCTGACAATGCGTTTTACTTACAACGAACTCCGCTTTTAACGAACATTTTACTCTCTCCCAGCGATTCGTTGTACCCGGGTTCCACTGTACTTTAGCATGAAATTGAGCGACAGCATGAGCTGTTTTCTTTGCTGAGACTTTGGATCCAACCAGAGTAAGCACAGGAAACATCCCTGTTTCAGGCTCGATAAATCATTGACATTCCGATATAGCAATTTGTGGCATGGATGTGTGGCATAGTAGTCAACACCCTCAATTGCCGTACTCTTGGAACTAAGGAACTAAGGCCTGTGACTCCCATGTGATGCTAGAGCAGCTGGTATCTTCTGATTCAATGTTGGGATCGTGAATCTTTATGCAAAAATACGTTCGCAACAGTATAGAGCCACACCATCACCTTTCCTTGGGGATCTTTCCGCAAGGGTATCATGTTGGGGATCGACAGTTTACCTTCAGTCATACAATATTGAATCCAGGTTTCAGTAACACCGACGAGATCGGGTGAGTATCGTTTGCATAGCTCGGTTAGTTCAGGCAATTTATTAAACAAATTTTTGGTCGTTCGTATAGTGACATTTTAGTGAGGTTTCAGCATGAAACAATGAGTAAGTAAGAGTATCTATTGGTCCTACGCTGACGACGTCGGACCTTTGTCGTTTTTGAGACAAATGGAAATATTTTTGCTGGCGACTTTGTGTCAGTCTCGGCAGAGCTTGCAATGTAAAGCTGCAATTTTACCTCAGCACCTAGTTTGGAATTATACATCCTAACTTTTTCAGGTAGTCAGTTTCTTCACAGTTTTAGTTCAGATCGGACAGCATCCGCCGCACTACTTGATAAAAAATGTAACCTTGGATTGATTTAAGCCTTTTAATTTATAGTACGGCGAACAAGCCATTCTGTATGTGTAGTCTAACACATAATGTTTGGAACCCATAGTCTCGGCTATAAATGTGCAGTGATTAAAATCGTGCTCTTTTCTGTCATAAAACTTTGTGGCTCCTGTATTTTTTGGAACGTCGAGCAGAATAATACTTGATGCTGATTGACGCCGACCATTTGGTGTTCTTTGTCTTTCCCAATAAGGTACGTTAGCATATATACGGTGGTGTGAGTCACTGAAATCGGAGCAACTCCGAAATCACTAGGACATTTTCCATGTCTTTCCGTTGACAAAATTGATTCTAAGCCAACGTGGTTTGTCTTTATTAGGGGAATCGGGTAAAGAGCGATCCCTGTTACCGATATCGGGTGTATATCATCTAAGCCAATTCGATTGTAAAATCCTAACCAATTCTCAAGGTCATTTTTTCTTGCTTGAAACTCTGTCCATGCTTTATAAAGATTTTGAGCTCCTCATGATGTGATACATTTTTGCTCACCCCGTCCTTTTGTGTGTGAAGTTTAGGCGTCAGTGTCACGTCGAACACTTAACTCATTTAGTCACCATCTGAGAAAACGTTGGCATTCTAGATTGTAACGTATGCACTACGGGCTCTTTGGTAGTAACCTCGGAGTCTGTGATCAAATGACGTTTTTTTATCAGTTAGGACAATTGATAAATTTCTGATTCCATTCCAAGCGCGTTTCGGTTTCATTGTCAACAGTGTTTGCCTGAGAGGACGTCAATATCTGTCGGGCCTTTCATGCCTGGCAGACGTAACAAACACCTGGACATATATCTCCTTTAATAATCGAAACAAAACTGAGGTCAGCCATTTGTCGCATATTTTGCATGCGCTTTTGACAAGCAAGCGTAAACCATAACAGACCTCGCCTTGAATGTTGTTGAGTGGTGTATACACAAGCAGTGGTTCTGTCGAGCGATCGATGATGAATATCGCGAGCTCGACAAAATAACGGTGATCACGAATACGGTCTAACTTAGAATTGAATCCGGCGATACGTTTCGGCAGTTGATTGCATGATGTTGAAATATATAACTAGTCGGTGACGAATGATAAGATCTTTTCGATGGCGTTAATCCAATTGAGGACTTGAAGACTAGTAACAGCTTTCCACGCGTATAGCCGGAATGGGATAAAACGGGGAATCCGAATTTTGTTAACGGCGATCACGAATAACGGGGCCTAACTTAGAATTGAATCCGGCGATACGTTTCGGCAGTTGATTGCACGATGTGAAATATATAACTAGTCGGTGACGAATGATAAGATCTTTTCGATGGCGTTAATCCAATTGAGGACTTGAAGACTAGTAACACTTTCCACGCGTATAGCCGAATGTATAAAACGGGGAATCCGAATTTGCGTGTATTATCGAATACCACTGCGAAGGTGGGATATGCAGAATGCTGACTTGCAGGAAATTCCAAAAAGTTATAACATATCTACTTACTTACTTAGTGTAAGAACAGTATATCCTGATTATCAGCAGCTCACACACTGAGGCGGTTGAGGTAACATGGGCTGGGAAGAATTCGTTTAACAATGAGGATGAGGCTGATATCTCAACAATCTGTCCTCGGATTCTGCAGTGGTCACACAATAAACTGCGTGACCATTAGTGTGTACCGATTGCACAATCAAGCAATTCGGTCAGCGGATGTTGATCACAACTGCACACAATCAAACAATTAAGGGATTAAACAGCAAGTATATTATAACGTTCTCAGAGACAAAATAATTCAAGGTAACTCAAGGTTTTCAATGGTCTAAAATCCACAAGCTTAACAACAACCATAGGATGGTAAACATTGAAATTTAAGTGTATAAACACTATAAGAACATAGATTAAACAGTACATAAGTGTCTTGGAAACGAATAATGCAATAAAAATTCGTCCAATTTCGTTTCAAAGTCATGCAAGATAGTGGCGTGAGCAACGGTTGAAGGTAAACTGTTCCAAGTAAAACAGACACGGACAGAGTAAAAATACCTTCTACAGTTCAGGCTGGAATGGGGTACGACCAGCACATATTCATGGGTCCGATAATTCCTCGTATTCCTTCGCGTGAATAAATCCTTTAAGGGATGGTTCGGGGTATGGAATGTTTTGTAAAGTAAGATAAGGTCTCCTCTGATTCGTCGATAGGGAAAATCGAACAGATTCAGTTGAGCTATCCTTTCTTTATATGGTTTGTTTCGGAAGCTGAGAACTAGTTTCGTTGAGCGGTGATAGATTCGCTGCATAAGTTCCACATCCCTCTTGAGCCACGGAGACCATGACTGCACACCGTATTCCATGACTGGTCTCAAGTATGTATTCATGATCCTTGGGAATATCTTGGGCGAAAATTTCCCAAATACACGTTTGAGTAGATTTAGAACACGTGTTGCTTTTTTAAAGGCACTGTTAGTTTGAAGTGATGTTTTTAAAATGGAGCATATCCAGACACCCAAATCTTTTTCTTCACTGCAATTTTCAAGGACATGCGAACCTATGTGATATGTGAACTCTACTCGATTCCCCACATTCATGATCCTGCATTTATTGAAGTTAAACGGCAGTTTGTTCTTCAACGACCAGCTGTGAAGCGTATCAAGATCCTTTTGTAATAGCAGACAGTCTTCTGGACTACGAATGCTGCGCCAAATCTTTATGTCGTCCGCAAATAACGAAATGTTACATCGAACAATTTCCGGTATTTCATTGATATAAACCAGAAAGAGGATAGGACCAAGGACTGAACCTTGGGGAACTCCGCTAGTTGTGCGATTGGTTTGGATAATGCACCATCCACACGTACCTGGTTAGTGCGATCTGTTAGGTAGTCATTTAGCCAATTCAAAAACGTTCCAGTTATACCAAGCCTGTCAAGTTTCTGCAGTAGTGTGGAATGTTCAACACGATCGAATGCTTTTGAAATATCGAAGAAGCGCGTGTGTTGCTTGTCCTTTATCTACTGATTTTGTCCAATCATCTAGCGTTACCAGTAAATTAGACAAGCAGGAATAATTTCGTCTGAATCCATGCTGGTTCATCGAAAGCAACTGATTATTCTCGAATTGTTTCATTAGATCGTCAAAAATGAGTCGCTCAAGTAATTTTGAAATCACTGGTAACCGAGTAACGGGTCGGTAATTGGAAACATCGGAGCGATTACAACTTTTGTAAATTGGAGAAATTATTCCTCGTTTCCAATCTGTAGGAATAACTCCGCTTGCCAGTGTTTGCTCGAACAAGTAAGTAAGTGGTTTGTATAGCAAACTCGCAAATTGCTTCAATATTTTCGGGGTTATTCCGGGGGAGACTTTCCGGTTTTAAGATTAAATAAACCATGGAGGACGCGTTTCTCAGTGACACTTATTTCACTTAGGGCAACCGTGTTTGAGAGTGTTGAATTTGGGCTGTTTATTGCATGTTCTATCGGGTTGAATACCGATGAATAAAACGTGGCTAAAGCATCAGCAGTTTCTGCTGCAGTTGTTGTTGGTCCAGCTGATGTGTTCACGGACGCTACTCCAGGTTTCACCTTAGCTTGATCGTTAACCATACGATATAGTATTTTGGGGTTTCGCTCCATCATGCTTGATATCACTTCTTGGAAGCACAACTTGTCTTGGATGACAAATTTGTTTACTTTGTTCCGCAGTAAACGGAATGTTTCCCAGGTCTCGGATGATGGGTTTTGCCGATGGTGTCGCCAAGCAATTTTTCGTACCGTTAACCACTTACGAGTTCGGCTTCTTAATTTAAATTCAAAGTTTTTTCTTGAGTTCCTGAGGACAAATTCGGAGCTCACTTCGATTGAACTTTTGAGATTAGATATTAGCCATATCCAAAACTCATGTACGTTGCTGGTTTCCGGTTGGCAGTTAAACGTGTTTTTCACAGCATCACTCAACGCCATAGTGTTGATCCGCCTAACTCATTTACGGGCATCATGTGTTCTTTCAGCTTCAAACAGATAGTCAAACTGGATGACAACGCAATCACTTTGTCCCAGTGGAATTTCCGCGGTATCGGGTATTACATGTAATGTGGTTATAAAGAGGAATATCTTCAAACAACTCACTGAATGCGCGATCGAGGAAGTGTTCTGGGTAAATGGTACTGCTCTGCAGATTCGGTAAATTGAAGTCACCCATAATCAAAAATCCACAAGTGTATCTGGAAGTAACCATGCGAATTTATCCAGTAGGGCCAGATTGTAAGTTTCCTGTGCAGACGGTGGGCGATATACTACTCCCAAAACACAGTCTTGCCGTTAGCTAGTCGGATTGATCACCAGAGTGTATCCAGTAACACGATGTCTGGATCCGTAATCTCACGGCACAGAAGGTTTTGGCTATAATACAAAGCTAGTCCTCCTCCTCTGGTTTCACGGTCATGACGAATAAGTGACATTCCGGGTAATTCTAGTTCACTATTTGTTTGCTGAGTCTGCAGCCACGTTTCCGTTACGGCGATGATGTCTGGTGAACATATCAGAAAAACTGCACGCAGTTCAACGATTTTGTTTCCGAGACATTGTGCGTTGGTGTAGATGCATTTCATAGTTGTTTTTCTCAACAAGGATGGGGTGTGGGGAAGAAGGCTAGTGGAGTGCAGAATATATGTTAGGCCGACTCCTCCAGAGTCGGCAACTGAAGGTTTTTTGCTTGCAGGGATGCTTGATCGTTTTGGGGTTGTACTGTTGGAACACAGTGATCTATCGTATCGGCTGAAATTGTTTCTGACACGTCAACAACTGATTGACTTGGTAGTGTTTCTATTGAACTTAGTGGTGCATCTATCTTTCCAATATGGTGTTTCGATGCACCTAGTCTAATTTCTCGCGGGATTATTCTGCGGCCATTTTCCCAACGAGTTTTGACCGTGTTCAACATATCATTACGCAAGAACGTTATTTTAAGGGGCTTAGGACCGATGCCCTTATAATTCGTAGATTTGGGGATGCGGAACGTGTCCGTCACAGCTACATCATGCAAACCAAGTATATCACTGAGGAATCTCCATTGTAACTGATCGTGTTTGCGCTGCACCGCTTTATCAGTTGCTTCATCAGCTTCTGGAACTCCCAAAAGGATTATACTTCGATCATCCCTCTGTTTCGTTTGGTTTTGTTGCTGGTCCTTTCGGGCCCTTTCCCACCAGGGCACATCAGCAAAGATCCTTGCAGTGGTCTCTGAACGCTCCTTACGCAGGAGAAAAGCGGATAGTAAGATGTTTTCAAGATCCCTTTCAGAGTGAACCGTGATTCTAAGCAATCTTGGCTGGTCCAGATTTGAAGAAGTAGGTTTACGACTTAGTCGTATCAATGATAGTGGTTCAACTGGCTCCAAGTCCATGTTGTTGCACAACCTTTTCCATTCTTCTTTATCGTGCTTTAGCCTGTCCCCTAGTAAGGTGGCACTCGTTTCCTTTACGTTGGTGCAAATCACGCTTAGTCCATGGACTGAATGTACACTGTGTGTTTGGCGCTTTCGCTGGTTTCAACTACCATAGATCGAATACCTATAGTGTCCACTTTTGGATTATTTTGCAGCATGACTTTTGGTTTTGAACCTGAGGGTTTTCGCTGATCCTTCGGTTAAGAAGGTGGCTTTGGCTTCGTATCTTTTTTCGGACCAGGGATGTTTTGGGCAGACAGGCCTTTAACAGTCGCATTTGTAAAGGTGGCCTTTTGATGAAAAGGACGCTCCTCAAGACACTCCGGCACATTTGCAACAGCTGAACATTCGTGTTGAAAGATCGAAGATTTAGCGTTTATCTGACTGGTATTACCGTCAGTGGTTTCCGATTTATTGAAAAACATACTGGCAAACTGAGAATTTTGAGTCTCTACCGATGTCTTCAACGTTTGTATGATAAGCTCTAAGCTCAGCATCCGATCATCCAGGTTGCTTTGCGCAACACTTGTTCGAGCAGTTAAATCTGCGTTTGGTTTAGCTCGACAACTTTTGCACACGTAGCATACACCAGGCATGTTTTCATCCATCAGGATCGATAGCGCATCCGGGGTCAATGATTTGTCACATTTTGCGTGACATTTGTGGGAACAGTTTTGACACGTGACAGATTTGACCTTACCACTGACGACTTTCATGCAGACGACGCACGTTTCGCGAACATCAGATTGTTTCATGTTAACGGGGTCAACCAAAAGTACAAATCAGAGCACAAAAATCGATACGGCTGCGGTTGGTTTGTGTGGTATTGGGCGGAGTTGACGGAAAATGACGGGTTGTCGGAAAATTTCGTTACTCGATTTAGCTGCTAATTTGCCAGATTCCCTTTGAGATTTTTGGCGTGAATTTGATATCACGTTGTGTATTTCTCCGAGTAGTTCCCGACAGTGATAAACACCGATGGGGTAATCGAACAGCAGAAACACAAAAGCGATTCAAATAAGCGGACAAACTGTAGAAAAAAGTAAGATCAGGTTCAGTGAGCCTTGAAACTGTGATAAAGTGGTTATCAAAGGCATTCTTGTATGCTACTCTTACATACTGTTCGTACAACGAATCACGATGTTCAGACACAGAATCACATAGTGATTCTTTATCACGCACTCAAGGCGCTTACAGATGAACAAAGTTATATGCTGCTGAAATCCCCATCAATTTCACACAAATACCTGTTTCCGGGTGTTTGCCGTCTTTAGTTGGAGACGGTAAGATCAGGTTCAGAGAGCCTTGAAACAGCGATAAAGTGGTTTATAAACTTACACTTGTATACTACTGTTATATATAATTCGTACAACGAACCACGATGTTCAGTCACAGAATCACAAAGTGATTCTTGATCAAGCACTCAAGTCGCTTACGGATGACCAAAGTAATGTGTTGCTCACATCCCTATTCATTACACACCACTATAGGTTTCTGGCTTTTTGCCGTTGTCAGGGGAGAAAGTTAGATCAGGTTCAGTGAGCCTTGAAACAGTGATAAAGTGGTTTACAAACTTACACTTGTATGCCAATGTAATATATAATTCGTATAAAGAACCACGATGTTCAGTCACAGAATCACGAAGTGATTCTTGATCAAGCTCTCAAGGCGCTTACGGATGACCAAAGTATTGTGTTACTCACATCCACATCACTTACAAACCACCACCTGATTCTGTCTGTTCGCCGTCGTCAGGTAAAGGCAGTAAGATCAGGTTCAGTGAGACTTGAAACAGTGATGAAGTGGTTAACAAAGGCATACTTGTAAGCCACTGTTATAACACAGAATCGCAAAGTGATTCTTGGTCAAGCACTTAAGGCGCTTACGGATAACCACCCACCCTCTCACATCACTGCCGTTTTCTGGCTGTTTGCCTTCTTCAAGTGGAGACACTAAGATCAAGTTCTATGAGCCTTGAAGCAGTGGTGAAGTGGTAAACAAAGGTATACTTTTAGGCCATTAATATATAGGATTCTTACAACGAACCACGATGTTCAGTCACAGAATCACAAAGTGATTCTTGATCAAGCACTCAAGGATATCGTTGAACGAAGATTTTAGATTTTAGATATTATCACAAATATAATATTTCCGGGTATGCAGCGTATAGAAGAAATAAGAATATTGAAACGTAATTGGGAACACGTACCGTATTCGAGCGCGCGCCAAAGTTTAATAACGAAATATTACCAGGCAACGGCAATATACGTAATCAATGCAGGTTAAAATAACTAGTGCTTTATCAATAACCGACAAATCAGATTCCATTATAAAAAGACGCATGTTCGCTGTAGAGGCGAACGGTAAACGGACTGAATACATGTTCAAAGTGATTAAAGTGATTCAAAGTTGTAATGGTCTAAAAAGCATTCAGCTTAACAATAACCACAGGATGGAGTTATGAGGTATATACAATAAAAAAGAAGAAGAACAGGGAAACTCATGTAGTGTAAATCGTATCAAAATTTGGGTTGTCTCTCAAGTATTTGTCCAAATTAGCTTTAAAAATATCCAGGTTGGCTGAGTGTGTAACAGTGGAGGGGAGGGTGTTCCATGTGAAACATACACGTACAGCATACGAATATCTTCGACAGTTCAGTCTTGAAGTGGGAATAACCACTGTAAGTTCATGTTTCCGACTGGCACGGGGTGGCAAGCGTGTGAAAAGTTTGGACAAGGGATGGCTAGGGACGTGCATAATATTGTACATCAGTTTGAGGTCAGCTCTTAGTCGACGACAGCGAAAGTCGAAAAGATTGAGACTCCTCAAACGTTCTTCATATGGTTTAGCAGCTAGTCCGGGTACAAGCTTTGTGGTTCGGTGGTAAATACGCTGCAGAAGATTGATGTCTTTCTGAATCCAGGGTGACCAAGCCTGAACAGCGTACTCCATCGCTGGTCTCAGATAGGTGTTCATGATACGGGGCACCGACTGATTGGAGAATCTGCCGAAAATTCGTCTCAATAACGCCAATACTTGTGACGCCTTTTTGTAAGCCGCTTTGCACTGCAGTGAAGTCTTCAGACTTGAACTGGTCCAAACACCCAAATCCTTCTCTTCAGTTGTCCAGACTAGTTGGTGGGACCCAAGAGTGTAGTTGTAATTCACAGTCTTTCCAATGTTTAACACCTTGCACTTTTGGAAGTTGAAGGGTAGTTTGTTTCTCAGAGACCAATCGTGCAATGTGTTTAGATCCTTCTGCAAAGTTTCACAGTCATCATTTGTACGTATGCTTCTCCAAAGCTTTATATCGTCTGCAAATAACATAATCTTGCATTTAACACGCTCGGGAATGTCGTTTGCGTAGATCAAAAACAAAATCGGTCCGAGGACCGAACCCTGGGGCACTCCGCTCGTAATTTTAAATGATTTCGATAAGGCGCCGTCAACTCTGACTTGGGCACTCCTGTCGCGTAAATAGTTTTCTAGCCAAGCAAGAAGTTTTCCTGTTATCCCGTGCAATTCAAGTTTCTGGATTAAAATACTATGATTGACGCGGTCGAAAGCCTTTGACATGTCTAAAAAGCATGCGTGGATGGAGTAACCATTGTCCACACACTCAGTCCAGTCGTTTAAGGTGAGCAAGAGGTTAGATAGACATGAGTGATGTTTCCTGAAACCGTGCTGTTCAGTCGCAAGCAGTCTATTGTTTTCGAGGTGATGGGTGATCTTTTCCGCTACTAAACTCTCTAGCACTTTAGAAATTACTGGCAACAACGTAACTGGTCTATAGTTCGCAGCGTCAGATCGACTCCCGCCCTTGTAGATTGGTGTGATGATGCCAGATTTCCATTCCGCGGGAACGATACTATTTTCGAGCGAAATTTGGAATAATGTGCTGAGTGGACCACACAATGAGGATGCGCATCGTTTGAGGATAAAAGGAGTGATTCCATCTGCTCCTGGTGACTTTGCGGTATTCAAACGAAGAAGTCTGAGCATGACACACTCATTGTTTATTGAGATTTCATTTAGTATTTCATTGGAAAAGCCGATCGAATGCGGCGTAAGATGCACTGATTCCTTGGGGCAAAAAACTTTGCAGTAGTAACCTGCAAGAACTTCGGCAGCCTCGAACGCAGTCGTAGTTAGACCATGAGGTGTGCGTAGTGCTGAGATTCCTGGCTTAATTTTTGATGTATGGTTAACGATCTGGTACAGGACTTTGGGGTTCCGCCCCATTATGGTCAGTAGTCTTGTCTGATGAGATTGCTTGTCCTCGGTGATAAGAGAGGTGACCTTGTTCCTCAACAGATGATATGTTTCCCAATTATCTGGCATCGGATTCTGGACATAGTTTCTCCATGCATCGTTGCGTATCTTAATCCACTTCCTTGTGCGGCTTCTCAACGTGAAGGTAAATCGTTTTTTCGCTGTCTTTGGCACAAATCTGGAATGTAGGTTTATTTCATCACACAGCTTCTCTATGAAGTTTACCCAAGAACGATGCTCGTCCGTGGTGTCTGGTTTCCAGTCAGAAATCGTTCGAAGAGCATTGTGAAGACTTCCAATATCCAGTTGTAGTTTTGTTTTGTTGATGTCGTTCATTCTCTCAGCTTGACAAATATAATCGAATAAGAGGACGAGGTGGTCGCTAGAACCCAATGGAGTTTCGTAGCCGAGATTTTCGACGGCGTGTTCCTCACTCGTTAGTATTATATCCAGGACGGATGGCATGTTACCATCTCTATATCTAGTGTTATCAAATACGTGGTTATAAAAAGTAATATCAAAGATCAGTTCTTGAAACGCATCGTCGAGCGAATTCGTCGAAAGAGCGTTTTTCTTCATCAAGTTTGGAATGTTGATGTCTCCCATAAACAAGAGTGGCGTTTAAAATCTGGCAGCCGGAAGTCGAATTTTCTTGAGTGGTTCAACATTGTGCGCGTCACTTGCGCTTGGAGCCCGACAAATCACGCCAACAATGCAATCATCTTCAGTTGTCAGCTTTATTGAGCACCACAGAGTATCCTTTCCAAACACTTGCGATTCAGAAGCCAGAGCAAAACTCAGTCCTTAACCACGTTAACCGTAAGTCTTACATGGAAGCTGTAACTACCACTAAAAAACTGGTTTCTCCAGAAATCGATCAAAGTCCCTACAAATAGCTCGGTACGACCAATGATTCTGTGAATGAGACCAATCAGCAAGTGAATGGAATTGCTTAATTATCAAACTCACCTAGTGCGAACACACCCAGATTACAGAGTGTAGTGATAATGTTGCTCCAAGATGTAGAAAATATGTTTCTCACCTCATCCCTCTTAGTTGTAAACAAATCGGCTGTGCGAAAATGTCCGGACGTTCCGTCGAAAGAAAGGCAAATTGGTCGCAATAATCAGGAACTAGCAAAAGCTGTAAATCGAGGAGCTGTAATAGTTCATGGTGCAGTAAGTTCCAGCGAAGAAGGAGCCAGTAAACGTCTGCAACAAGATTGCAGTGAATGGAGATTTTTACAAGAGATTCTAAATTTGAAGCATATAATAGCGACACTTGTAATGCGCCTTAAACCGAAAAAGGAATAGCAACAGCCTCCTTTTTTCAAAATACCACTCCGCACAGACGACTTGAAGGATAGAATACTCGAGGGTGGTATCAATGCCAAAAATTCGCACTTCCTGAAATTCGTATTTGGGCTGTATAGGACATAAAACGCTGGAATATTATTGTTCGTGAACTGACTTCGCTACCAAGTCAGTCAAATGTACGTGAGATAAAAAAACCCTGGAGCAGCCGACCAATTCTGGGTCGGCAAATCCACTACTATTCGTTCTTCTTCTGAAACAAAAATCAAATCTCTATCATGCTGTTACACCAATGCTCAGGGCTTTCTGTGCAAGTTCACTGAACCTTATTCGCGTGCGACCGTGGCGTTTTGAGACTTGATTGCAGTGAGAGAAACCTGATTGCGTAATTCCATAGATGACTCTGAACTCAACATCCCACACATGATGATTTACAGAAAAGATAGGGCGACAAAACGTGGCGGTCTCCTCATCTACTTACATGAAAGCAACAACTGCACTATACTTTTCTCCCCTGAGCTAGATGACCCAGATACATTGTTTCGATTCATTGACTTGTATGATAAACGTAAGTCCCTCTTACCATTGATTTATCGCCCACTTCTTCATCATCTGCCGCTGACACTGTTCTTTCTAATGCAATTCGTTTTGCAATAAAGCTCACATATTCACATTCGATCATCCTCGGTGATTTTAATGTTACGACAATTGCAACACACATTACATTGCATTATCACTTTTATGTCGTCAAGATCAACGCTGTGACCTGTGTCCAGCACGTGTTCAGGTAGTGCTGAATCTCTTATCAGTGATTGATATTCACTGGAATTGCGTGGCTGCTTACCAATTTAATTTTTGTGTTCAGTTATCCAAATACTGAGTTCTCTGGATGTTTGCCCTATATATGCTCCCGAGCAACCCTTGCAGTTGATTTTATATACGCAATTCGTCGCGCAGCCTGAAGGTGTTTTATCCTTGAGATGCGTTAATAGGGATTTGAGTGTTCTACCCCTTTTTATACGTTACTCGCGATTCCAATCCATGTTGTGCTGCTGTCAAAATATTTTGATTTTAGAAATATTCTCTTATGCGCGCAGTCACAATGCGTTCCATTAATTTAGAGATCACCGGATGTAGCGTTACTGGTCTACAGTTTGCTGTGTCCGAAAGGCTACCACCTTCATTCATAGATTTATTAAAAGATCAAATGAATAATTACCGTGTGGTCGCATTATTTTGAGCTCCCGATTACCTGGATATACTCTTCTTCCACTTGGACCTAAGTGGATACATTATACATTTTTGAAATCCTCTCGAATTCAGCTATCTGGAATTATCACTCTCGTAGTGGTATTCAGCAATACGTGCAATTTGTGATTTTTCGTGTTTTTCCCATTTCGGATATACGCGTGAAAAGTTGTTGTCGCTGTTCAAATTTCTCTAGTTAGTGATACCATTCGAAGGAGCTAATTCTTCTGCATCGACTGGAGCTACCCTGAATATCCTGAGATCAAATCCCGAAACGTAATGCAGGATTGATTACAGATTTCACTCTACTTCGTGATCACTGCAGTTTACCGTCATCACGTTGTTGATCGATCGGTCGAAACACTACGTGTGAACAGCGTTGAAATTTTTCCTGACCGAATGACCCTGAAAACGAGACAAAGCACCCTGCGGTGCGTGTGTGCGGTTTGCCGAAAGGTAGTAAGCCCCAAGGCGAGATGTGTCACATGTTACGACTGCTTGTCAAAGGTGCATGCAAAATGTGATAAGTCGTTGACCCCAGACGTGGTAGCGATTATTAATGGAGACATTTGTCCCGGTTGTAAATGACGAAAATTTTGTGTTAAATTCCTTCTTATTTTTCTGTTTGAACAATTGAATTCTTCTTAATTCTCAACAATTTTATCTTACATTGTTTTTGTGTACACATTTTCCTTATGTACTTGTATACCCCGTTTAGTTTTACTGAAGTAATTTATATTGCTTGGCTGCCATTAAAATTCCACATATTTTGCTCGTGGTATTTTGAGAAAACAGAGACGATTGTTCACCATTGTATTGTCTATCTTGTCAGCATTGGCTGAAATTGTTGTTGTCATTTGGAAACTAAGCATTTTGGCACACATCATTTGTACAACCCGGTACAGTTGAGGTTTGTTAATTGTTATTGTCTATTAATATTGTTAATAGAACCGTAGAAAACTCGAATCATTGTGGTTTTGAATTGTCGAAATAAGAAACGGGTGGACTACGCGTTAAACAGCGACTTTAGTCGTTACAGTTCTCAACTTGGATTGTTCTATTTGGAGAAACAGAAAATTGAATTGCTCATTTGGAAACGGTCAATTTGGATCTTCTGCCAATTTCAACAAGGATCAACTTGGATGTTCGTGCCGCAATTCTATTTTATTTCAAACTCGGTGACGTCCCCTGTTTTTCTTTTTTATATCTTCGTTTTTGCATTAATTGATAATGCCTAAAAAATCGAAACGGTTGATCCCTACTGGGAAACATATTGATAGTGAATTTAATGACACTGCTGGTTCTGCCTCACATAGCTCTTGCTTGTCGCCTTTAGGTAGTTGTAATTTAGAACCTAAACCCGAACAGGCTATGCGGGATTTACAGCAGGATTTAGTAGTAGTGAAGGAAATGTTAGCTCAGTTGTGCCGATCCAACGACAATCCGGTGGCTAGTTTTCCCGTCGCTGATCGTCAACTTGAATCGGAAGTGGGCAAAGCGCCACAGAGAATCGTGAAAGATTCTGCTTCACTTCCAAAGGTTGAATTATCAACATTTGATGGTCATCCAGTGGACTACTGGAAATTTATAAGGCAGTTTGTATGACAAGTGGAATCAGAAACTACTGATTCTGGTCAGCTTCTATTGTACTAAAATGACTGAGTCAAATTATAAAATAAAGTCCGCGGGTGTAAACCTAAGCGTTATATGTACAAACGTGACCGAGTCGCAGGAAACGCTGTTTGAAGCTAAGCAAAAACATGACTTAGCTGAGTGGTTTAAAGTCTGCAGTCAGATGAGATTGGCCGCGGTTACACCCTCATTAATAGTTCGATTAAATCGCCACCTGAATTCTCCTCACACGGATGATCCTCGCCTTTTAAGAATAACGCTGCAATCTGCGGAGGACGTGGAAAACGTACTCTTAAATGCTTACATTCTTAGAGGTGTTCCAGAGACTAAATGTCGTATCCATGCAGACCTACCATGGTGGGAGCGAAAGTCGTCGCAGAAATCTCGTGAAGAACGTAATCCAAGAAGTATTGTAATTCTTGGTGTTCCAGAAGATGCTGCTGACGTACCTTCTCAAGAAAAGTCTGAGCACGACCACAAACAGTGGAAATATCTAGCCGAAACAATTGGTATTAAAAATACCGTACTTGTGGATGCTTTTAGGATACCGCGATCTGCCAACTATAAAGGGCAAGGTCCTAGCCCTTTAAAGCTAACCTTCTTCACAACCGAAATGACTGATACTATCAAAAGTGAATGGAAAGCTAATAGAAAAAACCTACCCCAAACGTCAAGTTGAGCTTGCCCAAGGTAATAGCCGGTAGCAAGCAAACGGATAGTACCGACCCTCAAACGCCTAGTGATGAGGTTCAACCTGAATGTCATGTGATGGCTCCAAAAAACTTGAGCATTCCGACTCTAACCGAGTCGGCCCTTTGATAACTTTCAATGATTTAAACACCACAAACTTTATAAGATGTTTATATACAAATGCACAAAGCCTTCCAAACAAATTAGCTGAGCTAACCGAGATATGTTCGCGCTACTCACCTGACATTATCGCCATTACAGAAACATGGTATTCTTCCCAATTGATTGAAACGGAGATATCAATTCCAAATATGAATTTGATAAGGAACGATCGAGAGAGAAGTGGTGGTGGTGTTGCTCTTTATTACCATAATCGACTCCAGTGCCATCCAATAGACAAGACAGAATTAACGCTCGAGGATACAATTTGGTGCTCTTTAACGCTGATGTCTGGTGAAGTTTGCATTATTGGTGTGGTCTACCGTTCCCCTTCATCTACGAATCGTACAACGAAAGGTTGATCCAAGTGCTTCAGCGCTTGACTCGCACACAGCAAGCAACGACACTTATTATGGGTGACTTTAATCTGTCCACCCTTTATCTCAGGGACGATCACTCTCCACAAACGCTAGAATACCGATTCAGAGAGGTACTAGATTCAGTCCCGTTATACAACCATGTTCACGAATGCACCCGGAGGAGAGGTTCTGACCGCCCCTCTGTCTTGGATTTGGTGTTAACATCGGAAGAACAATCTATCGAAGCGATCGAATTCCAGGCTCCGCTGGGTCTTAGCGACCATTCAGTGCTTGTGTTTGACTATGTTTGCAGTACTCAGCAATCGCTTGTTCCGAATGGGGTGGTTCGACGGGTAGATAAATTGGCCTTGAGTAAAACGCTGGTGCAGATTCCGAATTTTCAGATGGACAACATAAGCCCTGACGCGCAATGGAACGAACTTGTAGGTTTTCTGAAACTGAAGATAGACGAGAACTCACAGATCGTTCAGAAAAGGTGCGTCCATGAACTTCGTTTTGTTGTCCGCAGCAGAACAAAAAAGTGGATAGCAATGAAGCGAGCAGCGTGGGTGCAGCACAAAGCCAACAATACTTCTACTTCTTGGCAACAGTTCCGTATGTTACGCAACAAAGTGACTGCACTTATTCGAGAGGATAAGGAAGCGCACCAATTGATGCTGCTGTCAAAAATGAAACGCAACCCAAAATTACTATACAAAATCATGAACGCGAAAGCGAAAGTCAAACCAGGTATTTTTCCCATCCAGAATGGTGAAAAACTCACTGAAACAGCGTTGGAAACCGCAAATGCTCTAGCAGTTTACTACTCTAAAGTGTTCGTGCCAAAGGTTTTAGGGGAACGTTTTGAGTATTCAATCGAACCAGGAATCGAAACATTGTGCGATATTTCGATAAATCCAATGATTGTTGCAAGTCATTCACTCAAACTAAATGTAAGAAAATCCCCAGGAGCGGATGGCATCACACCGGATGTGCTCAGGTTCTGTCACCGTCAGCTTTGTGAACCGCTCTCCAGCCTGTTTAACTATTCGTTGCTTAAGGGAGTTGTACCGAAAGATTGGAAGTCCGGCGTAATAACACCTATCTTCAAAGGCGGTTGCCGATCTGACGCTGGAAATTATCGTCCCGTCACACTTTTACCTGTAATTGCTAAGCTCATGGAACGTATAGTCTCGAAAAGAATGTTTGCACACTTTGAATCGCAGAATTTGTTTTCGCCAGCGCAGCATGGATTTCGATCTCAACGCTCGTGTCTAACGAATCTTCTCATAACGCTTGACGACTGGACAAAGGAGTTGGATAGAAGTTCTTGCATCCACGTCTGTTACCTAGACATTTCGAAAGCTTTTGACACAGTCATTCATCATTTGTTTCTTCAAAAACTGATGCGTTTAGGAATATGTGATCCACTCCTCTCATGGTTGTGCGACTATCTTTCAGATCGCGACGTTTAAGTTAAAGTTAACGGAACGCTACCCCAAACGTTCAAAACCACCAGTGGAGTCCCACAGGGATCTGTGCTAGGCCCGCTCCTCTTTCTGCTGTACATAAATAATTCACCCAACCTCATATAGTCCAAAATAGTCCTGTTCGCGGATGACATGAAAATTTGGACGCCAATAAGTTCTGCAGAGGATTGTGAGAAACTGCAAATGGATTTGGACA
Source organism: Atriophallophorus winterbourni (assembly GCA_013407085.1). Taxonomy (NCBI): domain Eukaryota; kingdom Metazoa; phylum Platyhelminthes; class Trematoda; order Plagiorchiida; family Microphallidae; genus Atriophallophorus; species Atriophallophorus winterbourni. Next base: position 63,491 of record JACCGJ010018343.1, on the reverse strand, counting down.
GCGTGTCGAATTGGGCGGTCATGAATGACATGTCATTTAACATACAGAAATGTAAGATGCTCCATCTTGGCAAGAATGTTCCTTGGACATATCGATTAGGAACGGAAAACCTAGCATGGAGCTCATTGGAGAAAGATCTTGGAGTGTGGATTAGCGGGAACCTGAAGAGCACAGCGCACTGCCAGAATATATATCGACGGGTAAACAGATTGTTGGGTATCTTTCGAAGAATATTTGGAAGATTCTCTCTGGTAACCTTACCAAGGATAATGAATATCTACCTTCGCCCTACGATGGAGTATGCGGTAGAGGTCTGGGCTCCTTGGCTGCGAAAAGATATTGCTCTCTTCGATAAAATCTATCATAGAGCAACAAAGTTAGTGATTGGTCTTCGCAATGTGCCGTACACCGAAAGATTGCAACGTCTGGGTCTATGCGACTTTACCCAAAGGAGGATACGACGCGATATTATCCTCACATATAGAATTGTGTCTACTGAAGGACATCCACTAAAACACTTGCTCGATGTGTGTGATAGGAAAGTGACACGCGGACATACCTTATCCCTTTACGTTCCAAGTTCCCGTATTGATTGTCGGCGCCATTTTTTCGCCGTACGTGCTATATTTCTTTGGAATTCCCTACCCCAACATGTGGTGGACTCTCCTTGCCTGGCGGTGTTTAAAGCTAAATTGGACTTACATATGCAAAAGTATAACATTCGTGAGCCTTACATTTGATATTCACTATTGATTTTATACTATTGTAATTTTCATGTTTTATTCATACCGTAATCCTGTGGTGTTGTAAAGTATTAACTTTTTTAACCATAAATCCTCGAATCCTTGAATCCTTGAATCCTACCTCACATATTATTGCCGAGGTAAATCTCGAAATGCGATTGACGCTTGCGTGATGTTGCCGCCTGAAGAAGGTTATGAAAGAGCACGCAGCATTCTAAAGGAAATGCTCGGCCTACCTCATGTTGTTGCACGCTCGTTATTGAACGAGATGTTGAGTGAAGCAACACGGGTAAGAAACACTTCCGATAGTCTGTCAAACCTCGCCTTGAGGATGGAAAACTGCCAAATTGCTTTGAAGCAAATGGGTTGTGAAGCAGATTTGAATTCTGTAACCACCTTGGAAGGCGTTGTTAAGTGTCTACCTGTCGCCTTACAGCATCAGTGGGCTGATGCGGCGGATCAACTCAGCATGGATGGTCATGGAGTCACATTTGAGCACCTGACACAATTTGTGTCACGGCGTGCACGTATCGCAAGGAGCAGGTTTGGGCAGCTGCTTGAAACAACTAGCTCAAACACGCATCATCAATCACCTCGTGCATACCCAAATGCGAGGAGTGGTTTCCAAACCACTGAGAAAAGAAATGTTTTTGCCACCACAAGTGATGTAAGGCCTAGCATGAAATTTTGCATTTGCCAGGCATCTCATGAGTTACAAAATTATCCGAAATTTATTGAATCGGATGTCAAGTCGCGCTGGGAAATCGCCAGGCGCAACTCTGTTTGTTTCTTATGTCTGCGACCGTCACATCGCGCTGTGTCATGTAAATACAAGCCGTGGTGCACTGCCGAAAATTGCGGTAAACGACACCACACACTTCTACACTACAACCACGCTGCAGAGAAACCGTCCACGAATATTCACTGCAGTCATGCGGCATTCAGTGCAAAGTGTTCTTAGGTTCTGTACCCATCAAGATCGAGACTCCAAATGGGCTTATAAATGCAGTTGCCTTCTTGGATAGTGGTTCTGATACCACTTTGATTCTTAATGACTTCGTTGAACAGAACAGGATGCCTAAAAGTCCTGCGCAAGTTTCATTGACCACTTTGGGTCATCAGCGTAAACTTACTTGTTCTCGTTTGAAATTTAAAATAATCTCGTTTGACGGCAGTCAAGTAATCCACGTCCCTGAGGGTTACACATTAGAAAAGTTGCCGCGTGTATCACAATGCCCAATGATAGCCTTGAGTGAACGGCCTGCATACTTGAAAGACGTTGACTTCCTTGATGTTAGTGATCAGCCTGTGACTGTGCTCATAAGCTGTGATGTCCCTGAAGCACATTGGGCGTTGGAACAGCGCTTAGGAGGCAGGCGCCATCCATTTGCAACCAAAGCGCTGTTGGGGTTGATTCTGCAAGGCCCAGCATGCCAAACTCCAAAGGATATCTTGTGTTTGAATTCTTCCTTGGAGCAAGGGTCCATTGATGAATGTGTCAACAGTCTGTACAATGCAGAATTTGCAGACATATCCGCTGAAGAAAATGAACGATCGCGCGATGACGAAGATGCATTGTCGCTCGTAAGAGGATCAAAAATTATCGACAGTCATTTTCAGGTACCGCTACCTTGGAAGCCTGATAGAAGCAAACTGACCACAAATTATTTGTCAGCGGAAAGGCGCTTAAGCTACTTGCGGCGTCGATTTGAACGCGATAGTGTTTTGTTCGAGCGTTACAGCAAGGTTATGGCACATCATTTGGAGATTGGTTATATCGAACCCGTTCTGAATAATGCCACGGAGAATATTGTTTGGTATTTGCCTCACTATCCGGTTTTCAATCCTAAGAAACCGGAAAAGCTGAGAGTAGTTTTCGATTGTGCGGCTAAACACAATGGTGTGTCGTTGAATGATGTGCTATTTCAAGGACCAAATCTGACAACAAATTTGATCGACGTATTGCTGCGCTTTCGATTACATGTATATGCTGTTGCTGCTGACATCGAAGAGATGTTCCTCCAAGTCAAAGTGCCAAACTATGATAGAGATGCACTTAGAATTCTCTGGTGGGAGGATAATGATATGCGGGGCTCCATTAAAAAATTTAGGATGACAGTTCATCCCTTTGGGGCAACGTCGTCCCCATTTTGCGCTACGTTTGCACTGCGTAAAACGGTCGAGGATTTCGGTCATTTATTTGAAGAACGAATTGGAAATTATGTTTCGAAAATTTTTCATGTTGATGATTGTTTAGTATCAGTGCCTACGCAGGAGGAAGCGAAGTCCTTGATAAGGCAGTTGTCATCATTGTTACGAATGGGAGGTTTTCGTTTGACAAAGTGGATTGCAAATGACCGTATCTTACTTGATGATGTGCCAGCGGATGACCGCGCACCCAACGTACGAGCCATTAGCCTAGATAAGCTACCGATGGAAAGAATGCTGGGTGTTAAATGGGATGCAGCCACAGATGAATTTGCGTTTGATCTGAAACTTGCAAAACGCCCAAAAACGAAACGAACTTTATTGTCAGTCGTCAGTGGTTTGTATGATACACTTGGCTTGATGAGTCCTTGGATTTTCCCTGGAAAGGAATCGCTACAACGTTGTTGCAGAAAACCTTTGGGTTGGGACGGAACAATGTGTGATGATCTTCAGCTAGTGTGCGACAAGTGGATCAACAGCATGCATTCGATCAAAGAGTTACGTGTTCCACGACGCATTTGCGAAGTAAATGAAGGTATGACGTCCTTAAATCTACACGTCTTTAGTGATGCCTCGGAATCTGGCCATGGCGCCGTTGCATATGGAATTTCATGTAGTGACTTAGTCATGTCGCCGGTTCGCCTCCAGTTTTCGAAATCTCGAGTGAATCCTCTGAAAACTGTATCCATTCCTAGGTTGGAATTGTCTGCAGCGGTTCTTGCGGTACGTATATATTTGATACTAAAATCCGCTTTTGGTGAACTAGTTAAAGACATCAACTTTTGGACTGATTCGATGACTGTTTTGTATTATATTACCAATCGAACTAGTCGCTTCTCAACGTTTGTAGCGAATCGCTTGACGTTCATACACGAACACACGATACCATGTCAGTGGAGGCATGTTTGTACCCGTTAAAATCCAGCTGATTTGACCTCACGGGGTGCCATGGAGTTGTCTCAATTGGAATTTTGGTTAAACGGCCCTGACTTTCTAAGACAAACCATTGATACGTAGCCTGAAATTGTTAATCCGCAGCGCACCGAACAAGCTGAATTCAAGCGTGTTAATCGTAACATCACGTCAAAGGATTCAGAACGAGGAATAGACAACATTCTTCATCGATTTTCTAGTTGGAAAATACTTTTACGCTCCATTGCGTGGCTGGTCCGTTTCAAACGTTACATTGTTGTTATGTTTGGTCATCATTCCGATAGATCCTTATCGGTAGGCAAACTTGGTTTTGGTGAATTACAAAATGCCGAATCCGACGTTATTCGATTGACGCAGCGGAATGTCTTTGGAGACATAATGCTAAGTGAACCCTGCAAAGTCAATTTTTCATCGTTGAGTAAATTACGCCCTTTCATTGACCAGGGTATGTTGAAGGTTGGTGGAAGACTGCAGCATTCTGATCTTGCAGTTGAAAGCATTCATCCCGTAATAATTCCCAAGAAGCATAAGGTTACTGACTTATTGATTCGTAACGCTCATTTGCTCGAAGGACATTCAGGGCCAGCGCATACCCTTAGCGTCCTGCGCAGAAAATTTTGGCCTATCGGTGGATTGTCATCTATAAAGCGGGTAATAGGAAAATGCTTCATCTGCAAAAAGTTAGATGCCAGACCCGCATCTCAACTGATGGCTGATCTTCCTCCAGTTCGCGTTGCCACAGGCTCGTATCCTTTTGCCACGGTGGGATTGGACTATTTTGAACCGTTTGAAGTAAAGCGAGGTCGATCTGTAGAAAAACGTTATGGATGTTTGTTTACTTGCTTGCAGTCACGCGCTGTTCATATAGAAGTAGCCCATTCTATGGATACCGATTCTTTTTTGATGGCGCTCTTCCCGCTTCATTGGTCTTCGAGGTAAACCCCAAGTCATATATTCAGATAACGGATCCAACTTCGTCGGTGCTGAACGAGTGTTGCGTATTTGGTTGAAAGGATTTGAAAGCGACGGTTTATCGGAAAGGCTAGCTTCACACAGTATTAAATGGTGTTTTAACCCTCTATACTCTAGTCATCGAGGAGGTGTTTGGGAACGATTGATAAGATCAATTCGTCGTGCCTAGAATGTTACATGCGCACAACAAACACCATCCGACGAGACCCTGCAAACCGCCTTGATTAAAGTTGAGCGGATTCTGAACAACAGACCGCTTGTTCCTTTTTCTTCAGACGGCATCGACTCCCTTTCTCTGTGTCCCAACGACTTGTTGCTGAATCGCTCAAATGATGGAATGCGTTCTGAAGATGGGTTTGTTGACAGTTACAAGAGAAATTGGAAACAATCGCTGCACTTGGCGAACGTCTTTTGGAAGCGTTGGAAGTCAGAGTATCTACCACTGCTACAGACAAGACAGAAGTGGATCCATCGTAAACGTAATTTCCGTGTTGGGGATATCGTACTAGTGAACAATGTTGAAGCCCCGAAGCGTGCTTGGCCACTAGGTATTGTTGTGGATATTCACGTGAGCGAAGATAATTTAGTAAGGTCTGTTGTTGTTCGTACAAAGAATGGTTTGGTTACCCGCGATATACGGAAAAATTGTCTGCTGGAAGGAGCTCAAGAAGACGAAGGCCCGGAGGTTGGCGCGGTGGCGCAAATAGGGCAAGCCCGAACTTCTTAAAGGGTCAGGAGCAAAGCTGGAGGACGTGGTGAGTCTACGTTTGGCAAACGTTTTCTCTATAAAAAGCCACATAGGTCCAGTGATAGCAATGCGATGTGGCGTGTGTGACTCGCCACTCAATAAAGTCGTTTGTCCGTTTGTCTTGCGTTTTTTTGGGTTAAGATTGGAGTAGTTGGGTAGGGAGGCGAAACCAATCAGTTAGTTTCATTCAGAACACCAGGTTTAGAAGGAATTTGGCGGGAGGTGAAAATGACGAAAATTTTGTGTAAAATTCCTTCTTATTTTTCTGTTTGAACAATTGAATTCTTCTTAATTCTCAACAATTTTATCTTACATTGTTTTTGTGTACACATTTTCCTTATGCACTTGTATACCCCGTTTTGTTTTACTGAAGTAATTTATATTGCTCGGCTGCCATTAAAATTCCACATATTTTGCTCGTGGTATTTGGAGAAAACAGAGACGATTGTTCACCATTGTATTGTCTATCTTGTCAGCATTGGCTGAAATTGTTGTTGTCATTTGGAAACTTTGAGCATTGTGGCTAACAAAATTTGTACAAACCGGTACAGTTGAGGTTTGTTATTGTTATTATTAATTATAATGAGAATGATTTAATCTTGGAGCGCTCACGGCTGTCTGGTGTATTACGGTTGGAGGCACTAGGATTATTTTCAATGAACATCGAAAGCACAAAAATGTTCATGGGAGTTGAAAAATATTGTACCGCGAAATATGAAGTGTGCAAAACCGGCGCGAAATTAAAAAGATGTCATCTAGGAATTTAACTGAAATTTCATAGAGGTAGATTGATACAAGTATAATCCGCAGGCGTGGTACACAATCATAATATAATAGGTCTTTGTCCTCAACAGCTCCCAATTTATAGTTTTAGTTTCTGTCGAATAACGAAGGAACCCAAACTCTTAAACCTATAGACGAATTAGTAGCAGATTCCAATAATTTGATTGCATTCACTCAAACGCGCGTGCCATCGCAATCTTCCAGATATGCCTTCTCCTCCGGTGGATTTGAAAGTGCACTGCGTGAACAATCCTGGAATTTTGAAGACAGCGCTTTTGGAATGGAAACTTGAACCATATACTGAAGTTCCGCCTGAATTTAATATTGAATGGATTGCAGGCTACGATCGTTTTGTCAATGCACAGCTTGACAATGAAATTGCAGAGCAGAGTTTAGCCGAAAAAACACAAATTTGGATCAGTAACCACACAGTTACGGCACGGATGGCAGCAATAAATCAAGTTCGACGAGGAAGATGGCAAAGTGCTTCCTCGAAAGACGCGCTGTGCATTAATCATTATGTTGGTTTATATAATTGGATACATTTTACTGTGGTTGTGTCGCTGTATTCGGATTTGATATACCATTTTCGGGTTCGTTCAAAACTCAGCGGTTTAATATCAGATGCATCAAATGTTTCGCCAATTCCCGAGTTGAAGTCATTAGATTTTTGTTACGTCCATCCAAGCCCGGTTCAATCAATACCAAATTTGTTGTTGGTTTACGCCGCGGGAGAAAATCAATTAATGATTCGTTGGACAGTAAGTCTCGTGAATGGTTGCACCCTTTTATCGGGTCAGATAATTGTTTGCTTAAACAAAAATGGATGTGAACAGCAGTTTTATTTTCTATATGAAGCTGAACTATTCAATTTAATCGTCATTGATTTTTTCTTAGTTTTCTCAATATACGTTTGAAAACAATAATACACTATCGCATATTTAGATTTGTTATTGATCCTACGTTGGAATTCAAAATCTCGCATCAACAGGAACTTTAAAATTTAAAGTAGACAACAAGTATTGGGGCCACGTGAATTTTATTTCATATGGTGCCATGATCTAATAAAATAGATGGCATGCATTCCTTTTCCAATAATAAATCTCACATAGTACTTTAAATGGCATTAGTTTAGGATCGCGTCCAATTCCATTAAAAAATCGTGTGCTATGTATAGGGTGATAGAACCAGCTTGCTGAGGTTTATCTGCTGTAATATTGATGTGCGTTCATGGGGTTTTAGATAAATGGGGTAACAAAGTTTGGCCGCAATTAATAATTACCGCAAAAATCAATTAACAATCTAACACTATGTGCTTAGTGGAAAAGATTACATAATTTCTGATATTTTATTTATGAATTGAAACATATTTTAGTATAGTTATTTTCACTGGCGCATAATTATTATTTAATCGGTTATTTAAAATACATTTAATATGGTATTATACAATAAGTATTCTATTTTTGAAACAAAAATGGTGTGCACACACCTGAAAAATAATTTAGGCGCTGCAAACCACAAAGTCTGGTTTTTCGGTGCTTTCATCCAAAATGATTAAACATGACACGTATATACTCCCTATTTTCCGGTTAGAATTCCCCAATTACAGGCATCTGATTAACGAATGCTTATTCTACATGGCAGGTTTGTTTACAGATTCAAATTGAAAACACTGCGCATGTTCAACAGCAATATATAGAGTGCGCTAATGAAGAGCATTCTTTAGGCCTGTGAACCAAAAACATGCTCTAACTGCGTGTTGTAGCTTTTGTTTTATTGACCGATATCCGGTTTAACCTATCCGTTTGTCTAAACATTGGTTTACAGTCGATCAATGTTGGTATAAAAATTTCACTTCAATCTTCGAAATAGAAATGCGTGATTACTTGATATTGTACCAAACAACTTTATAATGTTCCCTAATAAGCCATTACCAGACATTCTACATGGAGGACCCGGATTCCATTATGAGCTGACTGTTAGATGCGTGAGCTGTTCAAGTGATCAAACTTACACAATGAATATTGAAGCAGAAAAATGTCAAGTCGAGCTCAATCCAACATCAAATATCGCGAAAAATGTATACACGGAAGTTAGAAATTTCAATATTTTGCCATTCAAACAATATGAGGTTAGTAAAAAAGTTAATATTGAATGATAGTATTACAAGTTTACAAAATTTTTGTTATAATTTCATGTGAAAGAACAATCATTTATTACCATCTTTGATACAATATAACATTGTGATCATGCTTCTTGACTGATGAGCTTCGAAATCCTACAAGCTCTTAATTGTAATAAAGATATTCAGAAGGCAGTTCTCAAAAGCTTGATAAGTGAAGCAGATTTCCGAGTTGATATTTTCGGACGAATTTCATCCAAACCATATTGGCATGCAATAAAAGAAGGAGCATCAAATATACAATTCCTTCAGTTATTTATATATAAATTACAATCCAAGCCAAACAAATCAATGTCATTGAAATGCCGCCTGTGATTACGAAAAAAGCGAAGTTAATTATAAATTTATTGGCATCTTCTGTTTATAGATGTTTCTCAGGGCATTCAATAAGCATCCGAATAGCACCTAGTTCGTTCGTTCATTCCTGCGTCGATTTGTATAATAGCACTATATGTTGACTCTGATAATGCAATTTTTTATTTCTTATCAAATAACTTATTATCTCTGATTCAATTCCACAATGCTACTACTTGCGAGTAGTTGATATAACCCTGCTTTTGACACTGATTGGCCAATAATGCTGGACAAGGTTAACGTATTGATAATTTAAACTTTTGATCAAAGAGCTCTTGTTTACCATTTCTTCACTGTGTCAAGCGCATGCGGATCCTGATTTTACCGTCCTTACATGATGAGTGCAAACAGCACGAAACCGGTCGTTGTGTGTGTGACGGAAAAGCATGCAAATGAATATTTTGGTTTAAAGTTGTGATGTTTATAATCCGAATGCCAACTCCAGAATGTTGAGTCCGTTGCTAAGACCGTTTTCTATATCTCCGAATGTCTTCATGTGGATGTACCCTGCTTGAATTACATCAGATGTACACAATTAGTGTGTAACGGATATTGCGATATATAATATTTCGAAATACGTGTTCGACAGTGGTTGAAACTCTAATATATGCAATGATTTGTAATTGTCCAACAGGACACTCAGCAAAAGTGTATTTTATTAAATATGAAATAACAAATACATAATCCACCGGCTTCCAGCTAGGTAATATGATTTGGATACCGGCCGATAGTTTAATTGAAATTCAGAGCTCTAACATTTGAGTACATCAAGTATAAGAAAGCGATAGGATAAGCTGTTAGAATATTACGATAATGATATGTTTGCCTTCGTTGGTTTGCTTAAAAAATTATTAGGAATTCGGTAAAAATAAATCCAAATCCTTCAACTGGGATATATATATATATATATATATATATATATATATATATATATATTTATATATAGATGACAACTCTAATTCAGCATTCGTATCTAAACAGTATAGAAATGCATTCGGATTGAAAATGCGCAGTCGCACTCGGAAATTGATTAAAATGCAAAATATGGCTTGGAGAAACCATCGCCGCTCAACCAACAGAACCACATAGGAGCGCAACACAGTTTCAGAGAAGGATACTCCACCCTCATTAACCTCCTTCTTACCCTTGACGAATGGTCACTAGCATTAGATATTAAGGATAACATCTATGTATGTTTCCTCGATATGTCGAAAACATTTGACCGCGTAAACCACTTCATGCTGTGGTGGAAGCTGGAAAGTTGTGGTATCGACTGGTTAGAAAATTATATGACTGATTGGCTTGTTCAATTATCAGTGGATGGTGCTTTGACAAAGTCAGTAGCCGTGACGAGTGGAGTGCCTCAATGATCTGTCCCCGGACCTATACCCTGCACTCTTTATGCCGATGGCATACCGGCTCTTATTGATTGTTATGCCGTTCTGTATGCGGATTACATAAAAGTGTGTTTCAGGATAAATGAGCAAGTTGAATGCGGAGTGCTAAAGATGGAGCTGGTCAAGCTCCAAGATTGGTCCCTAAAATTGCTTATTTTTCAATTTCCAAATGTGCCACATGTTAAACCTTGGAAAATATCTGGAGATCCAATATTTTCTAGGTACACACAGTCTCTCGTGACCATGGAGCAAAGGGGCTTACTTATGTTGATGAGCAACATCCTAGGGATTTCGAGCTAATGCAACTTTGTTAAACCGCAAAACATCACAGAAATTCTCACTCATAAAGAGAATTTGCATAACAAAAACACGATTGAATATGCAGTTCAAGTATTGTCGCTATGGCTTAAACAAGATGTTGTGGACTTTGCATAGATTGTAAAATCGAGCTATAAAACTTGTCTCCGGACTCAGCTGGAAATTATACAATAAGCGAATAAAAATCCTGAAATTATTCTACCATGAACTTCTTCGTCTGCTAGGTGATTTGATTCTGGTTAACAATAGTTTGAATAACAAAAATCATCCTCTGCAATGATTATTTAATAGACGTGGCTCGTATAAGACAAGAGCTCACACATTTACTCTTACTGTACCTCACTCGCTACTCAACTGTAGACGACATATTTAGCCGTGCGCGTTGGTTTTATCTTGAACATTCAACCTGATTATGTTATAAATTCACCAAATCAAAAGATCTTCAGGAGATAGCTTGATGCCTTTTTGACCCTTAAACCATGCATCGACGAAAACTATACATCACGATGTGTCATCCCACCAATATTAAACAATTTCTACCATATGGATTTTTATCTGATTCGTGAACTGTTCCTTAAGCAAACGAATCCCGTTTTTGCTTGTTGAGTTATTCTTAGTTCCCATATAACTCTGTGTAATTTGCCAAGTTATATGCTTTTTAGATCATTTATTTTATCAATCGTTAATTTTCGCTCCCCCACCCGCCGAATTTAAATCCAAATTTATTTGTTGTTTGAAGGTCTAAAAAATACTTCTTTAAATATTTTCCATGTGCTTATTTAAATAATCCGAAATTTCCACAAACAGGCCGTTTTGACTGTGAAGAATTGGCATGGATCTTCATCTTTAACAAGTATGGGTTATTCAAGTGAGCTAAAACCAACGTATCAAATGAAGCCACCAACTATTATTTGGGCCACGGCCAGCCATGTTTTACTCACGTGGGATAAACCGGACAAAGATTTGCTGGAAGCGCAAATTCATGGGTGGTTTATAGGATTTCTACTCACCTGGTGTCCCCTCGTCACGGAAACGTTAGCTTGCAGGTCTGCTAAACAGCAGGTGGTAAGTTGCATCGAACATTCTCTCTATGCGCTCCATGTCGATCACGTTAATTTCCCGTGTATATTTTGTAGACTTTCTTGGAATCCAATCCATCGAATACGGCGAAAATCGTTGACTATTCATTCCTGGATGTTTCAAGATGTTTAACAGGTGAAATGTTGGATAATACGAACGTTTATCGTTCCATGAGCAGCCCGATCGTTTCAAAAGACAACAATTACTTTGCGCTTGTCAGTGGCTTGTTGTTGAATACACACATCAAGATCCAAACGAGTGTACTTAATTCTAAATACCATGGGATTCCCAGGTGAGTGGAGACTATTCTTTCTGTATGGACGTTCACATATGTTGTATCCGAAAGCGATTGTAAATACCGAAAATAGGGTTCGGAAAATTGAACTGCTTGTTTTCTATGCGAATAATTTTAATCTCGGTAAAAAGAGGGTATATAATTGGGGGTTATAACCCGATGAAAAATAAATAAAATAAATAAATAAAATTCAATTCTACTTTCAGAATCGGTCATTTAAATTTAAATTGAACATGTTTTTGGGTCATTGGTCTAGCAATAAACCTTCGCGTTTCAAGGTCACTTGAAGATTACGTGTCGACTCATACCTTAGGTCAACCACTCCATCGCGAATCGCTTTTAGCCACGAATCCCACAACACACGCGAAAGCCGATAGGTCAATAACGTTTCATTTCGCACCTGACAAAGTAAAAAGGGTATTGTCGATTGGACCTATTTCATGTAATCCTGAAACTCGGTTCGGGATTGTCATTTTGGATCGTTTCGGCATTTGTTGCTCTTGCGTTATGCCAAGGGGAGTCATTATGCATATCGTTCGAACTCACATGATTAGCAATTTTCGCTAATGCATTTCTCTCTCCACACTATAGTGCAAGTCGATAATCACACGTAGGCAATTGACAAAGCAATAAGCGATTATAATCTCAACAATTTTTGGAAGCTTATCTTAGCAAAAGCGCATGTTTGACAGCAGTTTTAAACTTATATTGGTCAGAAAGACTTCTAATTGGATATCTTCCTTGGAATTACACATAAAATGTATATGAAAGAAAAATGAAATGCTTTCTTATAATATAATTTGTGTTTTAAATACACGTAAATATGCACACACATTTCATTATTAGTCTGTTTTAAATAGATAAGGCTTTATTCAATCCATGACGTTATTTCGTTATATTTGCTAAGTTGATTTCCGTGACCCTCATAGAATTTCCCAATCCAAGTTTTTATTCATAAATTCGACATGGATATCAAAATTACATTACGGTAAACAAGTTTTACGTAAAATTATTTCAACGTGTTTTACCATTCGTATTTGTATTCTGACACAGTGAGGATGTGACGTTCAAGACTCTCAATCCAATGCCAAATTTTCAGGCAGTGCAGATTGGACGAAATTTTGTCAAGGTCGCTTGGTCAAATCCTGGTGTTGAATATACTCATTATTATCTTGATATCATCGAAGGTTTGTTTTAATTGATGCTACAGAATTTTGGTAAAGCTACAAAATGTTATATTCCGTGCTGTACATAACGTCAGATAGATGTGAATAAAAAGATTAATGTTTCAAAATTGCAAGTAAAAAATGGTAGATGTTCGAAGTGATATGATATATGCAGCTTGATTGCTTCGTTATTACACTCCAAAAATTGTGAAACATAAAATATTTTGAGTTGAAACTTCACCGTTCTACTTCCAGATTCACAAAGCTTCGATCCTTTGTATACCACATATCTAATAGATGTTGTAGCAGTTGACCTCATTCAGATGGTATCGACCAAGGATTAACATTACAAGCTCATGACGGGGCCATGCTCCCCAACTTTTTAAATGATTAAACGGTTCGAATAAGCAAGTACGATCTTACCCACAACGATTAAATCAATAGGTAGTACACAGCTTATCTACGTCACCTGCACGCTGACGGTGTGATAGATAATCAGCAGTCGAGAGCAACTTCTGATCTATCTTAGCTTGGATATGAAGCTTAACATAGTGTCTCAAAATTGATAAAGTTATTACGAACTCGTAGAGCAAATATCCCAAGTTAACGTCTTTATGTATGCAAATGTAATCTAGTCAAAGGTCGACTTCCTCATTTCAACTCACAATAAAGTAGATACTTTGGAATACGACCATTTCTCACTATGCACAAGTTATCCCAGCCAGCGTAGGCGGCGCAGTTGTAGTTGGGTGAACATGCTCTGTAGATCAGCTTTAGGATGCCCTTCAGCATTAGTTACTTGGTTCATGCACGATATGTTCAAGAGAAGGCGGATGCTTCGAAAATGGAAAATATTCATGTGTTGCATGGATAGGGTAGCTTTCACTGCCGTACTACGCACGCGTTATATACGGTCATTTTTGTCTTCACAGTAAACTTGCACTTTCCCCAAATACTAGAGACAAAATGGTTGAACTTAGATATGTGAAATTATCCGCTGGTTCGAGCTGACTGACTGATAAGGTTTCAACTGACGTGATTTATACAACTGAATTCTTTTGTGATTCTACTCCGAACGATTATAATACATAAAAATGATGGCGGTGGAAATTGTATACATGATTGAACAACCTTATACAACAATGATGAACAATCTTTCACTGGTTCGAGCGCATGAGAATCCTAATCCTACTGTCCCTACATGATGAATGGAAACACCACGAAACCGGTCGTGGGGTGTGTGTGATGGAAATGCAAACAAATTAATATTTTAGCTTTCATATTCTATTTGCAAACGTTTTGTATCGCAAGTGAGGGCTGCTCAACGGCCAACTCCCCGAGTTCAACTCATTGTAAATTAAATCTTTTGCAATACGACCATTTCACATTCTGTAAACGTGACCCATCCAACGTAGACTGCGTCGTGTTGGGTGAAAATGTTCAGTAGATGATTTCGCAAAAATCGATGCGGACACAAATAGATAGCACAATGAATTTTATGTCAAAATGTTTAGTAATTTGCTCATTTACATGCATCGCCATGACACTCAGACACACCGACCGGCTTCGTGCTGTTTGCAATCATCGGGCAGTACGATCAGGAATCGCATGCACAAAAGTTTGAAGATACTCGAAACTTCAGCAACGTCATCCCCCGTGTTTATCTTTCAGTTTTCTATTGCGTCCGAATTCACCCATGAAGCCAAACATTCAAATGTTATTCACGTTTACCCGAGAATCGCACTAATCAGGAGAATGCCAATCGGTCAAACGAGTTTTTACGAAGCAGCGAACGTGAACATTTTTACTCGCGTTAATCGCATTAATCGTGCGTCAATCGATCTGTCTTAATTTACTCTTTATAATTGATCCAATGGGTATGCGCATTCTCGACCGCTTAGTAAGCCATAAGACGCGCAGGACAAAAACAGTAAACAAGCCTGCCATTTACTTGTGAATCTATTTAGCAGAAGCAGCCCTAAGCCTAAAATTCCCGGTTGTCACTTCAATCGATTAGGTGCAACCGGGGCTCGTCTGACCGAATTTGACTCATTGCATATTGTATAATAAACTTTGACATTCCATCTAATCCTGCATCCGAATAGGTGGTCACTCGAGCACTGATAAAATTTCTATGAAAGTCGAAGTCTTGCGTTTTTTCCGTTGATGCTTATAGGTCGTTTGGGTGGTTCTTGCTCTAATAATGTACCGGAGGGTAATGATATGCGTAGCAGCCACGAGCTCACAATTAACTATATTTGCTAGTGTAAATCACGTCTTAATATTTTCATGTACTTCACAGTAGCGCCACCGCAACCGTCAGGTGCTCGCACGTTCTCTTTGAAAACTTTCAAGCTCGAAAACAAGGATGAAAGTTTCGCTTGCATAACCAGCTTACATGGAGGAAGAACTTACGACTTGTCTCTTAGAATGTATACTGGAAAAGAAGTACTCTATGGTGGAACTATAGAAGTCCAAACTACAAACCATCATGATGGTATGTTCCCAGTGTTTTTTTAATTGAGTAATTTTGCTTATGAATGCTTAGGATGATATTTTACATAATGCTTGGAAATTCGCGAAGAAAAAAATGGAATATTATTGCCACGCATTATATTTATCGACACGTTGCCTGAGATATACACGATTCATAAAATAATTCTGCAGTTTTCATAATTGGGAGTCATGTAGTTGGTATGATGTAAATACATGCACATACAGATGATTTATTTATTCCCGTGTGTTTAACTCATCTACCTACGTGTGCACACATTCAATTGAACAAGTTGTTCGTACCAATCTTATCCATCAGTGGCTTGCAAGTTCATAAATTGGTTACCATTTTTTCACTGTTTCAAGACATGTGGATCATTATTATATTGTCCCAACCTGATGAGTGCAAAACACGCGAAAACGGTCGTTGGGTGTGTGTTCGATTGAAACGCATGTAAATGAGGATGTTTGTGCACTACTTTGGGTTCAATACCATCTATTTTGCTCAAGTTGGTCGTAGAAACCTTATCCAATGGTGGTATGAAAAGGCAGATCTTGCGCTCGTCTTGAAATAAGTTCAATTACTTCCAAACCTAGCTATTTTGACGTCTTCCATCACGGCTTATTTACTCGTGTGAGGAAGATGATTTTGCACTTTTTGTTTTCCTGCAAATAAAGACCAGATTTTATAAAGTAAACACGCTATATTTGGCACACAACTTTCTGTCATCCGTCTCCCCATCCAACACAATTCATGTAATACTCTCATCTTCTTTAAAATAAATATGGATGAGGAATGGCATCAAACAACTATTCAGTATTATGGAATAATTCCATATATCATGAATTTGATCTACCACAATCAATTTTGAAATATAATGTGCTTCGTGTGTATAACTTCTCAATATTTTCATTATGAATTAGCCTACCTTACGACGTTAGGTTTATTAAGTCAGTTATCAATAATATATAATTTTCCTTGACATTTTTCATTATTTTGGAGACCATTTCTCTGTCATCGGACATTTATCTAATTTGCATAAATGAATATAGATCCTTGTTCAATATATCGTTTTATTATACATTTTAGTATAATATGATGTTCAACCTTCTCTTGTTGGCGTATTCTCAATATGTTGCTGTTGTTGGCCTCCTTCGGTCGATATCTTACATGGCTGCATATCATGAGCGCATGATGGTTTCATGCTCCACCGCTTGTATAATGACTTAACAGTACGATCCGGGAGTGACACTCTCGTCCGCAGCGCTTACAGCGATAGGCAGTACTCGGCCAATCGGCGTCTCAATATGTAACGCCTAATCGAAAATGTTAATTACTAAATGTCACTT
Organism: Atriophallophorus winterbourni; assembly: GCA_013407085.1. Taxonomy (NCBI): domain Eukaryota; kingdom Metazoa; phylum Platyhelminthes; class Trematoda; order Plagiorchiida; family Microphallidae; genus Atriophallophorus; species Atriophallophorus winterbourni. The sequence goes on along the minus strand of JACCGJ010018343.1, from coordinate 46,469 downwards.
ATTAAATTACAATGACCTGGACCGTCCGCTCAAAGCTTTCTGGATTTCATGACGACGTCTTGGATATCAGAGGCGTAAGAAAATCAGATGTGAATAACAATGAGCTGAATAGGCCGAAGGTCGACGTAACTGCCCTGCAAGAGGCGCGATTACCAGACACCGGTATGCTAACCGAATTTGATTACACATTTTTGAAAGGAAGTGGTTCTGATGAGCCTCGAATGCATGGAGTTGGGGTTGCCGTGCTAAACAGCCTACTAAAAGCAGCAGAATCATGCAGCTGCGGGATCAAAAGGATTCGGACTCTAAATCTGAAGTGATTTACTGGTATCATAAGTTGATAAACGTTTATGCGTGTGTGTTATGTGACAACTGCTGCAAAAGACGATTTTTATCACAACGTCGCAACAGTCTTGAAAAACGTGCCACAAAGAAACTGTTCAGTGGTATTGGGTGATTTCAATGCTAGGGTTGATGCGGATTACGAATTTTGGCGAAACTATCTCGGGAGGTTCGGTATAGGTAAAACCAATGAAAATGGACAACGCCTTTTAGAATTATGCACATAGTTTAGTTTTTGTGTTGGTAACACTTTCTTTCAAACAAAACCACAGCATAAGGTCTCTTGGAAACATCATCGCTCTAAGCACTGGCACCAGCTTGAACTTATTCTTGGTAGGCGCACTGATATAGGAAGCGTACTTTTCACCAGATCATATCAAAGCGCAGACTGTGACACAGATCATTCACTAGTCTGTGCAAAACTGAAGCTTTCCGACACGAGATTTTACCGCACCAAAATGTCTGGTAAGCCTACGATTGACGTCACCCGCTAATGCGAACCTAATCTAGCTGCGCGAATGTCAAAAGCCTTCACAGCCGAGGTCAACAAGACAAACCCACTTGAATTTGCTTCAGAAAACTGGGAATCGATAAAAAGCTGCATATGCCGAGTCGCACTTTCGGTCAGAAGAAAGCTCGAACGAGCGAATGGTTCGAAGCAAAAGCTTCTGAGATAACTGCTGTGTTGGATGAGAAACGGTTAGCATTCTTGAGGTTCAAAGATATGCCAACAGATGAAAACTTACGACTTTTAAGAGCAGCTAGAAATAAGGTCCAACAGACTGCAAGGCGATGTGCAAATGACTACTGGACAGAAATTAGCCTTAGTATCTAAAAAGCTGCGGATACTGGAAATTTTCACGGCATGTATGATGGGATCAAGAGAGCCATTGGTCCAAACAAACTTAAAACGTCTTCCATTAGGTCTGCATCTGGTGACCCGATTGTGGGCAAAACTCAGTAGATGAAAAGATGGGTAGAGCACTTCTCCTATCTCTACTCTAGGGACAGTACGGTTTTACCACATGTATTTGAAAATGTCGAGCGGTTGTTAACTGCCCAACTCGTATTGTGCTCAATAGGGCAATCGACCGCTTAGCGAATGGAAAGGCTCTTGTTGTCGATCGAATTTTACGTGAGCTCATCAAATGCTGTAGAAAAGCATTATTACAGCCTATTTACCATTGGTGTCTCCAGTGCTGGCAGGAGAAGTGTCCCACAAGAGATGCGAGACACGAAAATCATCACGTTATTTATGCATAAGGGTGATAGAGGCGACTGCAACAATTACAGAGGAATCTGCCTTTTAAATGTTTCAGGCAAATTGTTTGCTAAAATCTTACAGATAGGAATAAAAATAGCAGCTGATAGTGTTTACTTCAAATATCAATGTGGGTTAAGCAGGGGAAGATCAACTATTGACATGTATTCAGCTGAAGCAACTTCAAGAAAAATGTCGGGAACAGCGTGTGACATTATACGCTGTTTTTTATTTAACGAAGGCAAAAGTTAGGGTCAATCCAAAATGATGGATCTGATAGGCTGCCTACCAAAACTGCTCAAAATCTTTATTTCTTTCCTCTCTAGCAGGAAGGTTTCATTGCATTTTAAAGATTTAAGTTCAAAAACCTTTGAAAATTCGCCGAGGCGTCAAACAATGTTGTGTTTTTGCTACTACACTTTACGGTATTCTCTTTTCTCTACTTCTGAGGCACGATTTTAGCACGAAGTGATGGCAAGCTTTTCAACCTGAACCAGTTGAGGGCACAAAACATGGCACGGGATGCGCTAATTCGTTACCTGCTGTTTTTCGACGATGCAGCCGCATCCATTCGCAAATGGACTGCTTTTTACTCGACATGCAATGACTTTGGTCTAACAATCAGCACGAGTTAGACCAATGTCAATGGTCAGGGGATTGCATCGCCTCCAATCATCACTGTTGTGAACTGTGACTTTCAACCAGTACATCATTTCACATATCTTAGCTCAACCAGTGCTGATAACCTCTCGCTTGACACGGAGGTTGATAAGTGGATTTACAGAGCAGCTGTCATTTTTTCGCGATTGAACTCTCGTGTATGGGGTAACAGCAGGTTGACTGTAAAGATAAAGATGATGGTAAACAGCGCGTGCGTATTAAATGCTTTAATGTACGGCAGTGAAACTTGTATAACCCACAAATGACACGAACGAAAGCATCCGTCATATGTAGAACATAACGTGGATGGACAAAGTGACTAGGCCTGAAGTGCTTTCAAATGTCGGTCTACAGAGCATGTTTACCCTACTACGACAACGATGCCTGCGGTCGCTTGGCGACCTCTACGGAATGGAAAACGATCGTCTTCCGAAATATCAACTTACGCTGAGTTGCAGTCCGGAAGTCGACCATTGGGCGGACCGCACTTGCGGTACAAAGACGTTTACAAATGAGATACTAAAGTTCTTGGCATTGACCCTGCAAGTTCGGAAGAACTTGCTCTTGACCGCTCAAATTGAAGACATTGTGTAGTGCGTCGTCTGAAAGTTGGGGAGGAGAAAATACGGCTCTTGGCTGCAGAACGCAAATCACGTGGCATGCGTGCAACTGACAACGATCCACCGAGTAATGCCTATCGTTACGAGCGTTGCAAAAGAGATTTCTCTCCCGAATCGGACTGTTTGGTCATTCGAAAAGCTGTGGAACCTGATAAGCATCATGCGATTGTGATGTACATCTAGGGTCGACATCAACAGTAGGATGTTAATCACACTTGTGTGTACAGGATTTACCTATTTAGGAGAGAATTGTTTTTAATTCCTGCGTTTGACCAATGGGTGTTCTCTTGTGTCGGGGATTCGTAGGTGAACGAGATCAATGTTTCAGAACTTGACCTCAAAAATGAATAGTGAAGCCATCGAATATTGGGTGTGAAGCGCAGATGGTGGTGTTGTGATTGATCTGGCATCGAGTGGCATCGAATCATGTGCATAATTGAAATTGGGTTTAGGAAATACGCTCTGACCTGATTTGACGTGATTTAATCCCTGCTTACCCCATCCCCTGCGGTTTGGGTGAATTGTTTTTATCAGCCTAATTAAATTTATCACCAAACAAATATTCATCAAACAACTTGATTTTCCTTGCATTTTTAGGATTAATAGAATCACCCTTGCGCATTGAGCCAATCACAGCATCTACCGACTCCGTATTAGTCTGTGTACTAAACCATTTGGTATCCAACGCCGAAGTGTTTAGCAAACCAATTTACTCGATCAATGGGGATGATTCTTCAAGCTGCCCGGAAGCTAACATTACCCTAACCATTTGGAATGAAGTTACCTCAATGAAAGTGCACGAATTCAAAGTGGAAAAGACTGGTTGCCGCTTAATTAATAAATTGAATGAAAGTAAGTTTTCAAGATTCATTTGAAGGAATTCGGTCTTACAAATTTATAATTTGCTGATAGAGGTATTTGTAATGTGTTTACAACAATAGATATTCCAACTTTAATCATTTTGAGCCATTGTTTCAAGTTATATTCATTTTTAAATATCCGGGTCTTACTCTAGAATGACGAGAATACGTTCACTCAGTTTACTGTAAAATATTTATATGGTCTTTCTCTGACCCAAAGTTATGTCAGCATAAATATTACGTTTGAACGTTATCCAAGAAGGGTACAAATAACATCAAGAGAATAGCTTCCATTCCCTACGCACAGCTTAGTGCTATATTCAATGTGTAGTTCAAATGTATGCGAAAAGTTTGATTTGCAAAGCTGGCAGAAAATTATAGGTAGGCATGACGGTTTCCAAGAGAGATCGTGAGAATTAGTGAGCTTCTCTCTAATCCTGAAGATTGAATGTATCTATTCGTTGTTCATATGGTGAGTATGCAACAGTCATATTTAAATATTTCTGTCAATCAGTGGGAAAAACCAATGCGAAATTTCTCTTGATGACCCTTGCGATATATGCAGAGGAGAAAGAAAGAAAATATGTACCGTATTTTTCGGACTATAAGGCGCACATAAAAACACTAATTTGTACGAAAAATCGGCAGTGAGCCTTATATTCCGGTGCGCCTTATGTATGAATAGTGTATGTTCAGACTGCGCTGAAAAATCTGTCAAAATGTTTTATCACGACTTTGGTAAGTGACTATGTCACTCCCCTTGATTGTAGAAGAATAATCACTGATGGACGTGGACTCGGCATTGTATGCTGTCTAGACAGACTTGTTTAGGGGTCAGAGTCAAACAATCAACAACAGATCAACATGAAACTATTCAGCGATTAAAATGAAACTTTCACTTACCGAAACCAATATTCCTGGTACGTACGGTGCTTAAACATCCGGTAATTAAAGACCGCGAAATGGCACCTGTTAAGAGACATGCTTACGATGCGGATTTCAAACTCAAGGCCATCAGCCGCGCAGTACAACATGGGAATAGAGCAGCTGCGAAACAATACAACATTAATGAATCAATGGTACCGAAGTGGAGGAAACAAGAAGTTGACCTGCTTCAAGTGAAGAGGACGAAGAAGAGTTTCCGAAGGAACAAGGCAAGATGGCCACAATTAGAGGACAAAATTAAGCAGTGGATTACTGAACAGAGAAGAGCAGGTAGAAGTGTCTCTACAATCTCCATTCGACTTAAGTCAACAGCGATGACACGTGATATGTGCTTCCGTTTTATGGACAGGCGTCATCTCTCCAGCCGCACAAGAACTACCACTTCGCAGCAACTGTTAACGGATTACAATGAAAGGATTGCTATATTCCGCACTTACTGCAAGGACAAGATCATAGAAAAGAAGATCCATTCTGGCCACATCACAAACATGGATGAGGTCCCTCTCACCTTTGACATCCCCATTAACCGTACCGTAGAAAAAACAGGGACGTCTACTGTATCTATACGCACCACAGGGAATGAGAAATCTTCCTTCACTGTCGTTCTTGGTTGCCAGGCAAATGGTCAGAAACTACCACCATGGTCATTTTTAAGAGGAAGACTTTGACAAAAGAAACGTTTCCTGTTAGAATCATTGTTAAGGTCAATCCGAAAGGCTGGATGGACGAAGAGAAATGAGCGAGTGGCTGAGAGAAATTTATGTCAGGAAGCCGGATGGCTTTTTCCACACTTCTACGGCCTTATTGATCTAAGACTCTATGCGCACTCATCTCACTGGAACTGTCAAAAGTCAAGTGAAGAGCTGGCCATCATTCCTGGAGGATTGACCAAAGAACTCTAACCGCTAGATATTGGAGTCAATAGGGCGTTCAAGGCTAAATTGCGAGCCGCATGGGAGCAATGTAATATTGACAGTTATTGTTCATGATTTGAATAAAGTCTGATTTATCCGACTATTTTTGTTCCGCTTTATGCGCCTTATAATCCAGTGCGTCTTATATATAAAAACAGATCGTTCACTGATACTGCGTCTTATAATCCGGTGCGCCGTATAGTCCGAAAAATGCGGTAATTAGAATACAGATATTGATCGAAAGAGTAAGTTTGTGTTTTAATGATTTAATTAATAAGACAGAAACCAGGTGTGTTGGTCGTTTATAAGCTCCTTGAGTGCTAGACCAAGAATCACTTTGTAATTCTGTATTTGAACATTGTGGTTCTTTGTAAGTACACTATTTAACAGTGACACACTAGCATGCCTTCTGTTTATCATTAAACCACTTTTTCAAGGCTAAATGTACCTGATCTTACTGTCTCCACATCATGACGGCAAACAGTCAGAAACCGGTTGTCGTGTGTAAGGGATGGGAATATGAGCACCACAATGTGTTGATTATCAGTTGTCTGATTGTTTTGATCATAAATACAATTGGATTGTTAGTAGGAACATACCCACAAAGTTATTATTTTGTCTGTTAACATCCATTTATCTCGGTTCACACTTAATCCACTTTAAATTTAATGGTTCGTACAGATTGGGACAACAAAATAAGGTTTAGTGAATAAATACAAATCATGTTCGTTTAATTCGCGTTCATTTATTGTCGTAGCTAACCATCATTAGTTTGTTATTCCACTGCTACTTTTCAAATAAATGTTGACCATGAGTTGAGTTTGCTCACCAAATTCGCATTTACAGTTTTAATTTCAGACAAGCTTATAAGCATTATTAACTCAAGGATTCGATGTTTCAAAATGTTGAGACATTTTTAACATGCATAATTTCGATATGAATGAAGATATGAAAATCAATAGTTCCAATGGATAGAGTATATCAAATGTCTGGCTCACAAATGAGGTTCGTTTTCATATGTGACCAAAGGTCGCTTCAAATATTGCTATGGACAAAAAACCACCGCATGGTCAGGTAAAGAATTCAAGCAAATTATAGCCCGCACGGCATAAAAGACAACGACTGTCAATACGTAACCTCGGTAGAGAGTAGGGTTGGACCGCATGTCACTCTCTCACCACACTTTCAACAAATGTCTTAGTGGGTGTCATTTCGGTTGACGCCATTTTATGTGGTAGCAACCCATACGTCCAAATATCTCTATTTACGTTTTACTAACATGAGTGAAATTACATTTCGAAACATTTCAAAGCATGACCAACAAACAGCTATCTTCGTCCTGTCAACATTTGTTTCCTTAACACTATAATTTGTCCACTCTATTTTGAAGCATTGAGATACGCGGCGCAAATTCGCTTCAACGATTGCCTGAGTGACTCATGGTTACCGGAACCGGTTCGATTTGTTGTCGCCGAAGTGAACAAACCGAATGATGAGGTACAACGTTTGACCAGATTACTTTCCGAATTCTATGTGAAAATTTACATTCGCGTCTCCACAGCCGTGCTTCTGACAGGCTTCATATTTTCAGCAATCGTGTGTAGCATTCAGCGCTACCTGGATATGAATGTTGAGAAAAAAATTGCCACTCAAGAACACTTACACGAGTACACGGAAATGACCGGTTTGGATTTGTTGCACCATCCTCTGGACTATTTTGCGGTCATTTCACACACAGAACCAGATAACTAAATCGAGAGTATTTTTTCGTGTGCTTTGTGAATATACATTTGGTATGCAATGTCTCGTGTTCTACACAATTGGACATAATTCACCTCACGTTCACAGTATGGTATTTCAAAAAAATAATAATAAACCATGGAGATTTATTTGTATCTCGTCAATATATCCTCTCAAATACTTCGTGGATTTGACATCAAAGATAAAACTACACAAAGTGTCAGTTATATGCCTTGGATGATAACACATGTGTGCCGAGCAGATTAATCGAAACAAAACAAAACATATTTTTGCTCTATGTTTTATGGTTAACAGGGAATTGACTTCCATTTCTCTTTGGATTTTATAGAATCTATTTAGTTTACTATCATCAAACTCCCAATGCCAAATTTTTCGTTCTATAAAAAAACAAGGTGCTGTGATAGGCAGATGGCCAAAAATTACATTCATGTTGCTATGTTGTTGTTGTTTAACTTCATCTGTCAACGTCGACCTTGGAAGGTTTCGTACCTGAGATGTGAACCCAAACTTCAGTCATGCGAACAGCTGGGATTCCTATTTTAAGAGAAAAAATATTCAAACATCGGTGTTAGCAGACTGAAGTAACTCAAAGCATCATGCCCAGAAAATTCACCAGATCGAGTGAATCCGTTTTGAGGGCCTCTTTAGAAACTACGGACTGATAAGTACTCTGTTGTACTGCTCACAACACAGGAATCACTTAGTGATTCTGTATTTGAACATCGTGGTTCTTTGGAAGAACCCAATACAACCGTGGCATACAAGTACAACTTTGATAAGAACTACACTTTTCCAATTCGTTTCGACACAAGTAGGGTTTTTAGGTTCATTTCTGTGTCGTATAAAAGCGAAGCGAAACTAATTTCATATGAAGATGATCATTAGGCAGCAATTCAACAGATTAAAAACAAGCACATCAATTTGTTTGCTTTGCGATTGCGAATGAAGTTTGAACTCTCGGATTGATTAAACGAAAATTAAACTAGATGAATTGCCCAACAACTGTAACTGAATATTCGTCTCGCAGTCTTGCCTGATAAGTACAAACAATGTGGGGAATCGTTGGGTGATGGGAATTGTAGATACCACTTGTTATTGTTGAGACAGTTGGATAATTTGGAGGAAATACAAATATTTGTTTCCAAAATATCTCATGATGGCTTACTCCGAAGCAATGATCAAACAAGTTTTGAACCTAATAATTTGTTGTATGAAATTTATCGAACATTGATTACTAATTCTGACGTGAGATTTCATTCACTTACTATCTAGGACACAATGACGAAGGCTAAAATTTGAAAATTTGGGAAGTGTTTGTACATGAAATGTGAACATAAACTGTAATGATCAAGTCATTGAAATGTGTTTGAAAAATTTCGTAGGTTACACTTGTAAAAGAAAGAAAGCGTCACATTTCAGCTATAACAGATTTCGGCTAAAATTCGAAATGACACAGAAAATTCGACATAACTCTATAATAAGAAAAACAGTCTTTCCTATCCCTTTAGACACAGATGCTGTTTGTAGTTACACATCTGCTCATCATGAAAACCCAGCAAAATCGGCTTGCATCAAAGCTGAGAAGTTTAGAGCAGCGTTGCTAGCGAAAAAATGTATCTCATCATGTAATTTGAATGACTATTGGATCAATTAAACGCAAATAAACCTAGATAAATTACACGTCATTTAAAATTGGAAATGCGTGTCAAACTATTGTTTTTTAATGTGAGTAATATGAAACTCATAAAATAATAAAAGCGTTAAATAATTCAGTTATACAAGGAACAGACAAAAATAGTAGAACGCATCAATAATGTTTCTCACTTGGTAGACTGACTATCGAATGAAATGCTGGTGTGCGGAAGTTTTCATCATGCCAGCATTGGAATACTCAGCAATATCATCAACTAACCTGGAAGCAAATAGTTTGCTCACCCATTACAAATGAAGAAAAATTCTCGGATTAATAAAACGCGAATTTACATTTATGTTGGTACGTTGTTGTTATAGTTTAACTTATTCTGTCAACGTCGACCTTGAAAGTATATCACAGCGCATATTTGGCATACGTAATGTGAGCATGTGACACACAGAGACAGAATGTATAATTTAATAACAAGTAAGTTTCATTAATTCGCCTTATTTGGAATTATTAAGTGAAATGGCTCTCAATGAATACATAGTTGGGTGGGAAGTTCGTCAACTTAGCGAAGAGAAGTCCCCTGGTGCAGACAAAATTACCTTCGTTATACTTTGCAGGTGTCACATTGCTTTAAATGCTACATACACGCACTTATTCAATCTCAGCCTATGTGAAGGAAACATTCCAGCGCAAAGGAAATCAGTGATTATAACTCCTATTTTAAAGGCAGTAGACCTTCAAACTCAGCAAACTATACACCGGTAACGCTACTTCCGGTGATCTCTAAATTATCTGAAAGCATTGTGACTGCGCGCATAAGGGAACATTTTGAAAATCAAAATATTTTCCCTGCAGCACAATACGGTTTCCGGAGAAATCGATGCAGTTTATCTAGCATTTTTACAACGTCCGAGGATTGTTGCAAGCTACTAGACGTTGATTATGATGTACATGATTGCTACTTTGATATTTCCAAACTTTCGATATATTTAACCATTCTAATAATAAATCTTGAAGCTTATCGTATACTGGGAATATTAGTGAATTTAATAACGGACTATCTTACTGATAGGCACGTCCAAGTTCGCGTTGAGAGCACTTTTTCTAGTAACATAGACGTCACAATTACAGTTCCGCAAGGCAAGATGCTTAGACCTCTTTAATTCGTGGTGTATATGGAAGATATAGTAGAGTATATCGGATGCAACTTTATACTGTTTGCCGATTATATTAAAATATGGAAACGAGTCATGTCTGTTAACTACTTTATGGTATTACAACGCGATCTGTGCACCTTATTTCGTTGGTCCTCGACAAATAAGTTACCATTAAACTCTGCGAAATGTAAGATGCTGCGGCTTGGAAAATCTCTGCATCACACATATCAGCAAGATCATGTCTGGATAACCGCAGAAAAAGGTCTCGGTATCTGGATGTCGTTTAAACTTAAGCCTGGATATTGTTGCCAGATTGTACAACAAAGCCCACCGTATCTTAAATGTTCTGATAAATCATATTCAGGATTTTCACGCACTAACCCTAACCCCGGTTAATTAATACTTATTTACTAACTGTTACGGTATATTCCACCCATGCCTGGACACAATGGCTGACGAAGGATATCGAACTACTTGGCAGGATATATCTTAGTGCGACAATGTTGGTCTCCCGTTTCTCAAATTTGCCTTTCGAGGAGCAAATGTTAAAATTAAATCGACGGATACGGAATGACTTCCTGTTGGCATTCAAATTCAGGCATCCTCAAAACCGTCCCTTTAAACACTTGCTAAAGTTCAATTACCTTACAAAGTACACGAAATTTCTGTTCTGTAAGAATTTCTTTCCCTTGGAACATTTTGCCTGAAGAGATTAAACGTTTGGAATCTGTTGTGGTTTCAAATACTATACTCGTTGAGCATATGATGAACCATGCGGTATGTGACTGTCCCTATAGGACTTTTGAGAGATTTTATATTTATACTTCATATACATCGTCATCATATTGTTATTTTTAGGCCTACTGCTTTCTCTACCATAAAAGTTTCTACGTTTTGAGTTCTCTAATGAGGACTTTTGTTCATGCTCATAAGTATAACTCATCTATGTGTACGGGCATGTGCGAATGAACAGGTTTATCTTGCCAGTCTTTCTCATAAGTGGCGAAAACGTTCACATCATGCTTAACATTATTCAGCTGTTTAATTGGATGCGGATCCCCATTGTGCTGTATCCTTTTGATAAGAATAAACAGCACGGAACCAATTTGAGTTGTTGTGATGTGAATTTATGTAAATGATGATTTTGCTGGTTCTTATATAATAAGTTTGATGAGAAACATCAGTGCTCTCTGCGCTATAGCAGTTGCGGGCCAAATTGTAAATGAACTGGTTTATTCACTGAATGAATGAAGGTCACACAGTTTGCACAGTGAACCTTACTGACGTTATGCATCCTTTATAAATATTGATTGATGACTGGACGATAGTTGTTTCACAGTCTTACTACACAAAGCATTTGAAAAAACCATCCCCCCAAACACATTTCCAACCAACCGATTTCCAATATTAATTCATTCCTTCTAAACCCCAGTATTGAAATATAACAGTAAGATTCATTGCAATTCTACATCCCTATCCGATGTGTTTGTACAGCTATTTGCTTTTCTACCACAAATCTTTAATCAAACTGGAAACCAGATGCAGCAAAAGGAAAACGACCAGGATTCAAGCGAAATTTGACACCGCTGCTGAGATGATGTGAGGCTCTTATCCACAGGTGACGGAACTATTATAATAGCCTTTTCAACAGCACAGTTGCAAGGAGGTTGAATTTCAATTGTGACTCACTTATTCGTTCATATGATCTCGAAAGACGTTCATTTACTTCACGGTTAGTAAAAGAATAAATTGTATTCAAGTAACAAAATTACCGCTGGAGTAATCCATCAAATAGTCAAATTAAAATCATTTTTCTTCCATTTATTTACCAAGTATGTTCAGTATGTCCGATTTAATAGAGCGATGAATTTTTTTCTAATTCCTGCTGACACAGCGTTGTTCTTATACACCTTCAACACCTTAAATGACTTTGCAGATATTGATTTTGCTGTCAAGATTTGCATTTGGCCCATAATGATGAAACAGCCAGATGTTTAAGTAACTTACATGAAATCGGGTAGCTGACAGTGGTTATGTAACCGTTTGACATGCTGAAACTTTTCTGTTTGCAACATTCCTGATATACATCCGTTTCCATTAACCAACCCAAGATTAGTTCTATGCTGTTTGCCCAGTACGATTTGGATCCGCATGCTGTATCAATAAAGAGGATTGGTAAACCAGGAATCACTGTTTTACAACGTCGCGAGAATGCGTTCTTGAGATTTGTCACCAAACGTCAATACCAAGTCGAACAGAATATTCGCAAATTTTATTACGACGGTCTATAAAGGAAACATTGGACTCGAGTATTAACTTCATATCTAGCAGCATTAGTGCGACTCTGCCAAAGATATCCGAATAATAATCATGAGGAATTTCCAAAAAGGACCCTGTTAGTCGATAATACATACTCAATCGCTAAAATTGCATACTGCTTCGCAAGTTTCTCAAGGCCGAATGAATAGAGGACGACGAACATACAGACGTCATCGAAGTGAGCGCATTGCTGACACGACGAGCGTGTTACAAATCGATAGAAGGGCATCGGAAGCAGACGTTAGCTAGCAAGTGTTGAGCAAATGAATAATGGCGTCTCAATTTCTGGGATTCAAATAAAATCATCTTTTTTCTGATTTAATGGTGTTTAAGAGTGAATTCGACGGCGACTGTTAAAGAAGTGGTATGTATCCCAAAAGAAAACGTGAGACAAAATGGCTCCTTGAAGCATACCTTCCTCATTAGTGAACGAAAAAGCACACAGCTGGTTGATTTCAATGAATTGAAATCCATAGTATAATATCCACATATCAATTTTAATATTTTAGCAAGTGTATCCAACGGCTTGAGTAGGTTTAAAGTTAGAATTCATCGATTAATGGTTCAACATGTTAACATTTTACAACACCACAGAATTATGGTATAAAAAAGTACAAAATAATATTAGCTAACGAATAGAGTCAATCAAATATTTTTTCCAATAATAATATTCATTTGCCCATATAAATACAATTTTCCTTTAAAGTTTTTCATACCACACGAGTTCATCTAATGTTGAGTTATAGGATCCTCGTAAAATATTGTCCATAGGTTGAATAATGACACTTAAAATCAATACGGGACCCATTGATGTATGGGAAATTGAGATAGATATGATCTGCAGAATCAAACGCCTTAAAGTAGATTTTACAGCTAGTGATTTACTGTCCAGCTGTTTCTAACTTGTGGGAATTTGACAAGCAACAACATTAACTCAATAGCGTTTCATTGTTAGCAAAATTCGTTCTAATCCTTCACGGATGGTATCCTCAGCAGTTGAGCAAAAACTATGATCTCCATGGCTTTTAAAACATGTGAAGAGCATGCTAAATGGCAGAACTTTCCTATAGTATTCTTGGGAACCGGTGTAATTCTAAAAACTCTTCTAATCATGAGCATGTATGCAAGCAGAGAGAGAACGGTTGTTAACGGGAGCTATCGGTTTGACGATCCATGACAAACATAGCTTAAGTACTATTCGAGTTACCCAGGACCAGAGGCTATGCTTGATAAAAGAGCTTGATAAAGAGCCTCCGGAAAATATCATTTTTCGATACACCGAAATCAACGCAATCAAACTCTAAGGAGGTGAAATGTGTGTCATTATTTTGCATACGTGTGATTTCCGAATAATTTTGTATAATTCTGTCATCGCCCTGGATACAAACCTTGTTTTTGAATGATTTCGTCAACCACTGCGATATTTGATATCTTGTAGCAGACCAGTGACTCTACACATTTATTTATTGTAAACTTCTATTTACTCCATCTTTCGCTAACATGTGATTCAAAAGTCTGTCTGCATCACCTGTATATTGTTTGACCATCGTCGCCCGGCCAGTGACATCGACCAGTTCAAAAAATTACATGGTGCGACATATATAAAGAAGTGGATACTAAGAGCAACGAACAAGAGGATATCGAGACGATAACATCAGCAGGCAGCTAACAACAAACTTGATTGTACTGCATAACCCCGTCACTACAGAAAAGATAAGATTCGGAATACGAGCGTTGTTCTCTGAGTCAAGGCGGGGGGTTCAATTGAGATAGTGTGATGATTGTTTGAATAATAATCAATACTGATCAATAAATCCGTAATTCAAATTCTTGTTGTTAAAGCTACATTATTCAATACATACTGTAATTCGAGTGAGCGTCGTTTGTTCTCACTTACATTCTTGGGTTGGTTATTCAATTCAATTCAATTATCACATTTGGCGTCGCGAACAGCAATTCTTCATGGCAAATTCAAGTCTGGAACCTCTCGATATAAATTCAAATGCTCGAGAAATTGAAGACTATTGTGAAAGATTCGAAATTTGGTGTATGACACGACCGGAAGCTGAGAATGATAAAAATCGGTTCATTTTCTAAATGCAGTCGAAAAATCTGCATATACGTTAATCAAGAATTTAGCCTATCCTGATTCTCCTATTTCTCTGAAGACGCTTTTAATGCAACACGTGAAACCTGTATATTTCGAGGCAACCGAACGCGCAAAATTTCATTCCATGGTGCGTCAGCCCAATCAAGGAATTCGCGAATTTATCCTACAATTGTTAATTCAAGCAGCGAAATGCGACTTCGGTGACTTGCTAGAAATGCAATTGAAAGATCGTCTAATTGCAGGAATACATGACAGTGTTTTGCAGAATGAACTCTTGAAGCTGCCAAAACCCTCATTTAAAGATGTTCGAGATCACTGCGAACAGTATGAAGATGCGCGTGTGGCAACAACAGATTTGTCGCCAGCAGAAAATTCCGTCATGTTCAATACACATAAACGTGAAATATCGAAGAATGCTATAGCAAGTCAACAGCTCAAATATCAGCCGAATTATCAGCGCGTTGCTGATAGCAATTCCAATTCAATCAAAATTGGGAAATGTGTTTCATGTGGCTGACTGCATCACGCCACACTTGCCGATTCCGTCAAGCCAGATGTCACAAGTGTGGAAAAACTGGTCATATCCAATCCGTTTGTCGAGCTCCTAAAACGTATTGGACTGATTCGAAAAACGCTCAGGTTAGCGATGTTAATGATGAATTTAAATCATTGTCTTTGGCAGTGACATCTTGCAATTCTAGTCACATTCGTAAAACCATTTACTGTGTTACTAGTGGCGCATCCCTGGATTTTATTCTGGATACGGGTAGCTTTGAATCGCTTATTACCCAGAAAAATATAAAACAATTTGTTCCCAATGCCAAAATCCAACCTACTAGCCTCACAATTAAAGGCATTACTGGACATTCTATTCCTGTCGTTGGATCGTGTATGATCTCCATCCGAGATGAAAGCAATACTGCTGACTGTAGGTTCATTGTTATTAGAACTGGTCCATCTATTCTCGGTCTGAAAGCAATGCAAGCACTAAACATCAGTCTATCTTTTCTGACATCGACTGAAGACACTTCAGAGTTAAAGAATCTCATAATTAAATGTTCTCAAGCAACTGGTGGAATGCAAATTCCTCCAATTTCTCTTGACGTAGAAGGAAATCCTATGTTTCTCAAACGCCGCCTTATTCCATATGGACTCCGAGAACCTGTTGAAAATGCTTTGAAAGATCTATGTATCATTGAAAAGGTTGAGTCCTCTGCATGGGGCACACCTATTGTCACACCGTTGAAGTCTGATGGGAAGACCCCAAGGATTTGCGGCGATTATCGTCTTACATTAAATACTAGATTGTTGAAGGAAACATGCACGACAGTTGAACCTGAAGATATTTTGAATAAATTGACTGGATCCAAATTCTTCTCGAAGATTGATTTAAAAGATGCTTACCTACAAATACCATCGACTGATCAGTCTTCAATGTTAACTACCATCAATACACCGTTTGGTCTATTTCGGTACAAATTCTTACCTTTTGGTTTGTGCAATTCTCCTGCTATATTTCAACAAGTCATGAATGATATTACTCGCGATATGGTTGGAGTGGAAGTATATCAGGATGATGTTATCGTGCATGCGTTAACACGATCTCTTCATGATGAACGTTTACTGGAATTGTTTCGTAGATTCACCTCTAAAAATGTTGCTGTTAATCCGAAAAAGTGTTTGTTTTCTGTTTCGAATTTCAAATGCCTTGGATACATTGTTGATGGTGATGGTTATAAACCAGATCCCAATCGCTTACGCCGACTGACCAATGCTGAGTCCCCAAAGAACATGACACAATTAAGATCTCTTATCGGTGCATTGCAATACTATTCGAGGTTCATTCCGAATTTCAGTGTAAGAGCTTCACCATTATTTTCACTTCAATCAAAAGAAACGTTTATGTGGACTGATGAACATGAACATTGTTTACGTAGCATATTATCCTTTCTAAAGTTAGATGCAGTTCTTCGTCCATTTAGTCCCAAAATTCATTCCTTTGTAATTACTGATGCATCCCCCGACGGTATTGGTGCTGTTCTCGAGGAAAATGGACGTCCAGTAATTTGAGTTTCTCGCAGGCTAACTGCTGCTGAAAAGGGTTATGCTCAAACACACCGTGAAGCGTTAGCGGTCTATTGGGCCATTCAACGTTTACACAAGTTCCTGTTTGGTCATCGTTTCACCATTGTTACTGGCAATGATGTATTAAAATTCATATACGATCAAGGTGAATCTATTTTGAAGCGTTCTGCCACAATTGTTTAAAGATGGAATATAGCACTCAGTGCCTATGATTATGCATTTTAACATCAAAGTGTTAAACACATTCAGCATGCAGATTACTTGTTACGCCAATCACTACCAGATGCCACACCTAATGATACTTTTATTCTCTTTTGATGCAACCACTTGTTGTCAGTCTTCATCTTTTAATTCGTGACACAAAACGTTTGTTTTCTGCTATTTTTACTGCTTTGAAGAAAGGATGGAATTCACATATTCGGAAGAAATTTCCATCATATTTCACTAGACGAGATGAACTCTCAATGACTCCTGATGGTTTATTATGCTCGAATGATAGAATTATTATTCCTCCCACTTTGCGTATAGCTGTACTGAATGATTTGCATTCTGGATATCTTGGAATAGAAAAAATGAAGTCGTTAGCCAGAAGTTTATGCTGGTGGCCTGAAATGGACGCAGACATACGCAGGACTGCTATTTCTTGCGAAGCTTGTCATCATAAATTTTCCGACAACCACCCAAATGTACACCATGGCCATTGGCATGTGAAGCTTGGCAGCGCATTCATGTTGATTATTGTGGACCATTTTTAAACAAGTACTATGCATTGGTCATGATTGATTCTTATTCAAAATGGCCTGAAGTTCTTTGGACGCAGAAACCAAATTCTAGTTTTACTATGCTTGCACTGCGAAAAGTATTCAGCCGCGAAGGAGTTCCTATTGCAGTTGTTAGTGATAATGGCAGCCGTGTGTTACACAATGGGTACATTCTCTTGGTTGTCGACACTTATTCACTGCACCTCGTCATCCACAATCGAATGGTTTGGCTGAAAATTTTGTTGGTACCTTAAAGCGAGCAATCACTTCTTGTGCACCCAGTACATTTGACGAACTTGATCGATTTGTTGACAATTTCTTATTGCAATATCGGAATTGTACTCACGCAACTACTGGACAAACTCCAGCTGTGCTATGCAAAGCAAGATCCCTGAGATCAAATCTGCTGAATCTGGGATCAGCTGAAGTATCATACTATCGTGGAAATGATTACCGTCCAAGTACCGGTATTGTATTAAACAAGATAGGAAGATCTATGGTAAAAATACTTGATCTGGAAAACGGAACTGTGCACAAGCGTCATGCAGATCAAATCATCTACCAAGATTCAGGTCAGTTGTGTTCTAATACTGGTTGCGTTAGCAATCATAACACCACCGTTAGATTCTTCCGAAAATACTGAATCAAGTGAACCTGTCAGACGATCAGAAAGACTGGGGAACAAACCTATTCAAGATTAAACAAATCCGAGGATGATTGGAACTGCGGTGGTTGTGATGATTGTTTGAATAATAATCAATACTGATCAATAATTCCGTAATTCAAATTCTTGTTGTTAAAGCTACATTATTCAATACATACTGTAATTCAAGTGAGCGTCGTTTGTTCTCACTTACATTCTTGGGTTGGTTATTCAATTCAATTCAATTCAATTATCACAGATAGCCGTTGCTAACACAGTCATCAGAAAACACCACCTGGACCAACAAAACTTGTGAGCCCGAAGAAGAACACACGGTGAGTTCCTTCCTTAACATTTGACGATTCTGCAGAGGGATTCAAAGGGTTTCTAGCCCGGTGTCTATAAGTACTATTCCCAGTTCCGGACTCAAAATCCAGAGCTGTGGTTCATGCAGGCTGAATCTTACTTAGAAATAAAACGTATAACACAAGATAAGCTCATGTTCCATTATGTGATTAACTCATTCACATGCGAAAAAATGTACCTAGTTCAAGATATTTTGTTGAAAAAACATGTACGAGGAAATAAAACAGCCCTGATCACACGACTCACAGAGTCCTAACGACTCCGTATTCAGCGGCTTTTGAGACAGGAAGTGCTGGAGGATCGGACTCTGTCAGAACTACTATTAATCATGCAAACATTGGTCAGCAGAACAACGATCGATGAGCGCTTCTTGAAACAGCTCTTGCAACAACGGCTAACAGTACATGTTCAAAACATTTTGGCTAACTTAGTAAACATGATTGGTATAACTCAACAAGCGTAAATGGCGGATAAGGTCTTCGAGATCAGGTAACCCACTGTAATCACGGTCAAGAAGGCGGATCCATTGCTCAAAGTCTATTCGTGCCGTGCGGTCGCATTATTTTGAGCTCTGATAATCAGGATATACTGTTCTTACACTTACACGTACGTGGACATATTATACCTTGTTGGACTCCTCTCGAAGTCAGCTTTCTGGATATACCACTCTCGTAGCGGTATTCGATAATACGAGCAAATTGGAATTTATCGTGATTTTCCCATATTGGATCTACGCGTGCAACTCTGTTAATACGCTTCAAGTCCTCAAAGGGATTAACGTCATCGGAAAGATCTTATTCTTCGCCGTCGACTGGTTATATATTCAACGTCGTGAGAGCAACTACCGAAGCGCATCGCTGGAATCAATTCTGACTTTGTTCTTATTATTGAGCAACGCTTTTCGTCGCGCTCACCATATTCATCATCGATCGCTCGACGGAACCACTGCCTGTGCACACACAACTGAACAGTACTGCACACAACCTTGACCGGATGACCCCGAAAAGGATACAAAGCGCACCGGGATGCATGTGCACGGTTTGCCGAAAGTCGGTAAGTCCTAAGGCGAGGTCTGTCACGTGTTACGCCTGTTTGTTGAAAGTGCATGCGAAATGTGACAAATCGCTGACTTCGGATTTAGTATCGATTATTAATGGAGATGACTGTCCTGGTGTCTGTTATGTTTGTCTGCTTTGCAAGGCCAAATCAACACCGTCAGCCTCGGCGGCGAAAACCCCTGAATATGATATTGAGACCCGTCTAAATGGAATGGAATCCAGTTTAAAAAAACTGAATGAACTGATAATAAAAGTCATAAAGGCACCGTCGTTACCCGACTTAGAGGTTACTGCCGAAGAGCCGGTAGATAATACATCATACTCGAGCAGGCCAACATTTGCCCAGATAACCGCGCAGATGGCGACTAAAACGGGGAAGCGTTCGTTGGGATCAGTGACTCCTCGACATAACGGAACCGAGAAAGGACTCAAAAAATCCACTACTAAAATGACTGAGTCAAATTATAAAATAAAGTCCGCGGGTGTAAACCTAAGCGTTATATGTACAAACGTGACCGAGTCGCAGGAAACGCTGTTTGAAGCTAAGCAAAAACATGACTTAGCTGAGTGGTTTAAAGTCTGCAGTCAGATGAGATTGGCCGCGGTTACACCCTCATCAATAGTTCGATTAAATCGCCACCTGAATTCTCCTCACACGGATGATCCTCGCCTTTCAAGAATAACGCTGCAATCTGCGGAGGACGTGGAAAACGTACTCTTAAATGCTTACATTCTTAGAGGTGTTCTAGAGACTAAATGTCGTATCCATGCAGACCTACCATGGTGGGAGCGAAAGTCGTCGCAGAAATCTCGTGAAGAACGTAATCCAAGAAGTATTGTAATTCTTGGTGTTCCAGAAGATGCTGCTGACGTACCTTCTCAAGAAAAGTCTGAGCACGACCACAAACAGTGGAAATATCTAGCCGAAACAATTGGTATTAAAAATACCGTACTTGTGGATGCTTTTAGGATACCGCGATCTGCCAACTATAAAGGACAAGGTCCTAGCCCTTTAAAGCTAACCTTCTTCACAACCGAAATGACTGATACTATCAAAAGTGAATGGAAAGCTAATAGAAAAAACCTACCCCCAAACGTCAAGTTGAGCTTGCCCAAGGTAATAGCCGGTAGCAAGCAAACGGATAGTACCGACCCTCAAACGCCTAGTGATGAGGTTCAACCTGAATGTCATGTGATGGCTCCAAAAAACTTGAGCATTCCGACTCTAACCGAGTCGGCCCTTTGATAACTTTCAATGATTTAAACACTACAAACTTTATAAGATGTTTATATACAAATGCACAAAGCCTTCCAAACAAATTAGCTGAGCTAACCGAGATATGTTCGCGCTACTCACCTGACATTATCGCCATTACAGAAACATGGTATTCTTCCCAATTGATTGAAACGGAGATATCAATTCCAAATATGAATTTGATAAGGAACGATCGAGAGAGAAGTGGTGGTTGTGTTGCTCTTTATTACCATAATTGACTCCAGTGCCATCCAATAGACAAGACAGAATTAACGCTCGAGGATACAATTTGGTGCTCTCTAACGCTGATTTCTGGTGAAGTTTGCATTATTGGTGTGGTCTACCGTTCCCCTTCATCTACGGAATCGTACAACGAAAGGTTGATCCAAGTGCTTCAGCGCTTGACTCGCACACAGCAAGCAACGACACTTATTATGGGTGACTTTAATCTGTCCACCCTTTATCTCAGGGACGATAACTCTCCACAAACGCTAGAATACCGATTCAGAGAGGTACTAGATTCAGTCCCGTTATACAACCATGTTCACGAATGCACCCGGAGGAGAGGTTCTGACCGCCCCTCTGTCTTGGATTTGGTGTTAACAGCGGAAGAACAATCTATCGAAGCGATCGAATTCCAGGCTCCGCTGGGTCTTAGCGACCATTCAGTGCTTGTGTTTGACTATGTTTGCAGTACTCAGCAATCGCTTGTTCTGAATGGGGTGGTTCGACGGGTTGATAAATTGGCCTTGAGTAAAACGCTGGTGCAGATTCCGAATTTTCAGATGGACAACATAAGCCCTGACGCGCAATGGAACGAACTTGTAGGTTTTCTGAAACTGAAGATAGACGAGAACTCACAGATCGTTCAGAAAAGGTGCGTCCATGAACTTCGTTTTGTTGTCCGCAGCAGAACAAAAAAGTGGATAGCAATGGAGCGAGCAGCGTGGGTGCAGCACAAAGCCAACAATAGTTCTACTTCTTGGCAACAGTTCCGTATGTTACGCAACAAAGTGACTGCACTTATTCGAGAGGATAAGGAAGCGCATCAATTGATGCTGCTGTCAAAAATGGAACGCAACCCAAAATTACTATACAAAATCATGAACGCGAAAGCGAAAGTCAAACCAGGTATTTTTCCCATCCAGAATGGTGAAAAACTCACTGAAACAGCGTTGGAAACCGCAAATGCTCCAGCAGTTTACTACTCTAAAGTGTTCGTGCCAAAGGTTTTAGGGGAACGTTTTGAGTATTCAATCGAACCAGGAATCGAAACATTGTGCGATATTTCGATAAATCCAATGATTGTTGCAAGTCATTCACTCAAACTAAATGTAAGAAAATCCCCAGGAGCGGATGGCATCACACCGGATGTGCTCAGTTCTGTCACCGTCAGCTTTGTGAACCGCTCTCCAGCCTGTTTAACAATTCGTTGCTTAAGGGAGTTGTACCGAAAGATTGGAAGTCCGGCGTAATAACACCTATCTTCAAAGGCGGTTGCCGATCTGACGCTGGAAATTATCGTCCCGTCACACTTTTACCTGTAATTGCTAAGCTCATGGAACGTATAGTCTCGAAAAGAATGGTTGCACACTTTGAATCGCAGAATTTGTTTTCGCCAGCGCAGCATGGATTTCGATCTCATCGCTCGTGTCTAACGAATCTTATCATAACGCTAGACGACTGGACAAAGGAGTTGGATATAAGTTCTTGCATCCACGTCTGTTACCTAGACATTTCGATTGCTTTTGACACAGTCAATCATCATTTGCTTCTTCAAAAACTGATGCGTTTAGGAATATGTGATCCACTCCTCTCATGGTTGTGCGACTATCTGTCAGATCGCGACGCCCAAGTTAAAGTTAACGGAACGCTATCCCAAACGTTCAAAACCACCAGTGGAGTCCCACAGGGATCTGTGCTAGGCCCGCTCCTCTTTCTGCTGTACATAAATGATTTACCCCCCCTCATATCGTCCAAAATAGTCCTGTTCGCGGATGACATGAAAATTTGGACGCCAATAAGTTCTGCAGAGGATTGTGAGAAACTGCAAATGGATTTGGACAGCGTGTCGAATTGGGCGGTCATGAATGACATGTCATTTAACATACAGAAATGTAAGATGCTCCATCTTGGCAAGAATGTTCCTTGGACATATCGATTAGGAACGGAAAACCTAGCATGGAGCTCATTGGAGAAAGATCTTGGAGTGTGGATTAGCGGGAACCTGAAGAGCACAGCGCACTGCCAGAACATATATCGACGGGTAAACAGATATTGGGTACTGTTGGGTATCTTTCGAAGAATATTTGGAAGATTCTCTCTGGTAACCTTACCAAGGATAATGAATATCTACCTTCGCCCTACGATGGAGTATGCGGTAGAGGTCTGGGCTCCTTGGCTGCGAAAAGATATTGCTCTCTTCGATAAAATCTATCATAGAGCAACAAAGTTAGTGATTGGTCTTCGCAATGTGCCGTACACCGAAAGATTGCAACGTCTGGGTCTATGCGACTTTACCCAAAGGAGGATACGACGCGATATTATCCTCACATATAGAATTGTGTCTACTGAAGGACATCCACTAAAACACTTGCTCGATGTGTGTGATAGGAAAGTGACACGCGGACATACCTTATCCCTTTACGTTCCAAGTTCCCGTATTGATCGTCGGCGCCATTTTTCGCCGTACGTGCTATATTTCTTTGGAATTCTCTACCCCAACATGTGGTGGACTCTCCTTGCCTGGCGGTGTTTAAAGCTAAATTGGACTTACATATGCAAAAGAATAACATTCGTGAGCCTTACATTTGATATTCTCTATTTATTTTATACTTTTGTAATTTTCATGTTTTATTCCTACCGTAATCCTGTGGTGTTGTACAGTATTAACTTTTTTAACCATGAATCCTTGAATCCTTGAATCCAGCTGACGACAACCACAGTCTTGCCATTCGCAATTTGGAAATTCGGCTCAACAGTGTTATGAGGGATGAGAGTCCCAAGAGGTGTCGCAGCGCAAATAAACGAGGTTTTTGCTGGAACCACGCGCGCTTTTGAAGTAGTACACGAAAGAGTTCGAGGCCGTGCTCATTTCAGAAAGCAGGGAACTCGAATGCCAGGTCGTGATGGCGTCCGCGTATACTGGCATTTTTCACAACGGTTGCGTCTTTCATGTACGAGATGTTGATACAAACATGAAGTTTTTCGTCGATACTGGAGCTCAGATAATTGTGATACCTCCATGTTCGCAGGACATAAACAAATTATCCAGTATCGCGTTTAGCGCATCGATGGTACAGCTATACGTACATATGGTAAAATACTTGATAATTCGAGGATAAATCCTCACCCTCAATTTTTGCCTTCCGAGACCTATCAATTGGGTTTTTCCTAGTCCTATACTGGACCTGGATATATTCCAACACCACCGTAAAGTAGACCTTTGCTGGTACAAACTGATTGATGGCGTAATAAATCTGAACATAAACGGCTCACAAACTATATGTACGTCTCCCACCATCAAGAGCGATATAAAACATTTCAGCCCACCGTGCAAAAAGCTAATAGAGTCTTTCATGGGTATCACAATTCCTAACTACCAGATGTCAGATGTGAAGAATGACGTCAACCACGAGATCATAACTACAGGGAACACATGCTTTAGTAGACCGCGGAGGTTAGCCCGAACAAGTTCGAAATCGCCAAAAGCGGATTCGACCGTATGTTGCAAACGGGAACTATCCGAACTTCCAGCAGTAATTTGGCGAGACCACTGCAAATGCTTCCTAAGACGAGAGTCAACGACTGGAAACCATGCGTATTTCATAGAGCTCTGAATAAGCTCACGAAACCGAATAGGTATCCAATCCCGCATTTGCATTATATTTTCATTTCCCTGCATCATAAGTGTATGTTCAGGAAAAATAGATCTTATTAGTGCGTATCACCAAATTCGGTTCACCAAGCGGAGGTGTCAAACACTGCCGTGACCATACCAGTTGATCTCAGCAAGTTTTTACGCATGCAATTTGAACTGCGCAACGCCGCGCAAACGGTAAAACGTTTCAAGGACCAGGTTACGCATGGACTAGATTTCGTTTTCGCCTATATCGACAACATCTTGGTTGCTAGTCGTTCCCACGAGGAACAACTACAACATCTCAAACAATTGTTTGAACGATTACCTGATTACGGAGTGGTCATCAATCCCTCAATAGTTATCTCAATAGTCTGAATCCAAAAATCCAGGTCACAAAGGAAACCGATTCTACGGAAGGGACACTTCCGTTCTTGGACTGTCTCGCGCAAAAAGACAACGGCAAGATAAGAACAACGGTATATTGTAACCCTATCGACACGGATGCCATTTTGAGATTCACATCTGCGCACCCTAAAAGGGTATTTCAGTCCATAGCAAAATCGCTATTCTACAAGGTTGACCGCCTCTGCAGCGATGATGCAGATAAGAGATGAGCTCATGAAGAAGTCAGTCGCCGACTTGCAAATCATGGGTACACCAAGAGCTTAATTAAACACCAATTAAACCGAGTTAAATATCCGCAACCGAAGACGCAAAAGGTTTGGCGAGCTACGGTATCTCTACCGTATGTCAAAAGCGCCTCCGAAGGAATAAGTCGACTCTTGAATAGCGCAGGTATTAGAGTAACATATAAGGCAGGTAGAACTCTCCGCTCCGTGTTAATGCATCTCAAAGATAAGACTCCTTTAGGTTGTGCGACGAACTGCATCTACCAAATCAACTGCAAGGGTTGCGCGGGTGTTTACATTGGGCAAACGTCTAGAGAACTCTGCACTAGGTTAAACGAACACAGGAATCGAGTGGGAAAGCGACCCCGCAATCCCAGTGAATATCAATCACTGATTCGGGATTCTGCCCTAGCTGAACACGTGCTAGACACTGGACACAGCGTAGATCTTGATAACGTGAAAGTGATAAGACGGGGTGTGAAATCTTATAGGGAAAGACTTCACGCCGAGGCTGTTGAAATAACAAAGGCTGGGGCGAAGGCGGTGAACAAGGTGGATGGGGCGGATATCTCAACAATCTGGCGTTCGGTTTTGCAGCGGATTAGGATTAACGAACATCACACCTAATACGCACATGATTACGTAAGCAGTGTCGGCATACGCTGACCTGAACAATTAATAAACAATTAGGGATGAACACAGCAATTAGGAGTTGTGATCAATTATCTTGATCAATTATATTGATCTCCCCTGTGTAGCTTAGTGAACTCAGGATTGGTCAAGAGAATGCCATTTATACCTGAACACTGTTCGTACCGACACCCTTGGTCTGACGAAGCTTCTGTGTTCAGAAGCGAAACGTTAACAAAAACTTACTATAACCGATTCATTGCAAACTCTATTTTCATGATTATGGACTCCCGATCGGTCTCGAACATATTCAAATATAAAAGCGAAATTCTGTTTTGTACCCAACTTAAGGACGTGAGGTTATAGTTTTGAAGTATTTTTGAATTTTTTATGATATTGAAGTTTAAATAATTTAAAGATTTCGTATGGTTTTTCCGAAAGAGTGAAAAATGTTACACAACCAGATTGCTCAAATGCTAGGAAGAACGAAACACAAAAGACGACGCCGTGTTTTCAACAGCGATCAATAATAGAACTTCTGACATCTCTGTCCCAGATACGACAAACATTTATAAAACCACAACAACCTTTCACTTACCGGTAAAGGTAAAACCGCTCGTTAATTATCCCAACGTTTCAACGCTCAACCTTTGAAGCGCTCAGCGTAATTTGCACAAACAAGCAAAATTTTCAACGAGAAACGTTTTGTGAATAAATGAAAACTTGACTTGTAAAATGGTCAAAGTTTTGCACTCTTAGATGTTTGGACGTTGAATTCTTATTAGAACACAAAGAGAACATGGAATGTTGAGTAGAACCCTGATTAAGTGGAAACAAGTAATATCACTACCTACGCGTTGTGCCATTTTACTCAGATCAAAATATGGCTTCATTATTAGTGGTAACGAGATGGTTAATTTGGTGTACATTGGAAAGTTACGATTAAAACCTAGTTTATCAAATCGCTTTGAACTTACCACTCAGCTATGAAATTCCAATCACAAGGATGATTTTGACCCGTGGATCAACAACGCCGATTTGAGAGGAGCTCAGGAACTTGATATTGGGTATACATGCATGATAACTGAGATTTTGTTTAAGCATTAGTTGAGTTTTTAGATGACTGCGTTAGTGACGGTGTTGTCTTCAGAATCCCAGGTGATGCAGACAGATTTTTGAATTACATGTTAGCAAAAGATGGAGCAAATAGAAGTTTACAATAATAAATGTGTCGAGCCACTGGTCTGCTACACAGGCCCCCACCAGTACTGGGAACACGGCGCCGATCCTCGGGATTAAAAATAGACGATTCGGAGGCCCGAAATGATAGAAAGCACCCGTTCTAAGCACGCCGGGCAAAGTCGATATCCATAGTTTATAGGCGGCTAAGAGTAAATAGCTTATCATTGACATTCACTCCAATGATATCTGAGGGTATTCTTCACAGGAAAATAGTGCTTCTCATTCAGAGGTGATATCTACCACACCATACGTTGAAAGTGAAAAGAAGAGTGGGCCAAATGTTTGTTTATCAAGTACATGCAAATGATAATCTATCGGGGAAATAAACGAGGCGACCTGATCTGGTTGTCAGAGATTATGGTCTCGCGTGTTCGGGCTAAGCAGAGTCATTTGATCTTCAAATTAGGATAAATCCTCCCCTCTTTTTGTGCCTTCCGAGACCCTCTCAGTTGGGTTTTTCCAGTCCTATACTGGACCTGGATATATATCCCAACACCACCGTAAGGTGGACCTTTGCGGTACAAACTGATTGATGGGGCTCAATAACTGAACATAAACTGCTCGCAAACTATATGTACGTCCTCCCCCCCTAAGAAGCGATAGAAAGCATTCAGCCCACCGTGCCAAAATCTAATAGAGGCTTTCATGGGGTATCACAATTCCTAACTACCAGATGTCAGATGTGAAGAATGACGTCAACCACGAGATCATAACTACAGGGAACACATGCTTTAGTAGACCGCGGAGGTTAGCCCGAACAAGTTCGAAATCGCCAAAAGCGGATTCGACCGTATGTTGCAAACGGGAACTATCCGAACTTCCAGCAGTAATTTGGCGAGACCACTGCAAATGCTTCCTAAGACGAGAGTCAACGACTGGAAACCATGCGTATTTCATAGAGCTCTGAATAAGCTCACGAAACCGAATAGGTATCCAATCCCGCATTTGCATTATATTTTCATTTCCCTGCATCATAAGTGTATGTTCAGGAAAAATAGATCTTATTAGTGCGTATCACCAAATTCGGTTCACCAAGCGGAGGTGTCAAACACTGCCGTGACCATACCAGTTGATCTCAGCAAGTTTTTACGCATGCAATTTGAACTGCGCAACGCCGCGCAAACGGTAAAACGTTTCAAGGACCAGGTTACGCATGGACTAGATTTCGTTTTCGCCTATGTCGACGACATCTTGGTTGCTAGTCGTTCCCACGAGGAACAACTACAACATCTCAAACAATTGTTTGAACGATTACCTGATTACGGAGTGGTCATCAATCCCTCAATAGTTATCTCAATAGTCTGAACCCAAAAATCCAGGTCACGAAGGAAACCGAGTCTACGGAAGGGACACTTCCGTTCTTTGACTGTCTCGCGCAAAAAGACAACGGCAAGATAAGAACAACGGTATATTGTAACCCTATCGACACGGATGCCATTTTGAGATTCACATCTGCGCACCCATAAAGGGTATTTCAGTCCATAGCAAAATCGCTATTCTACAAGGTTGATCGCCTCTGCAGCGATGATGCAGATAAGAGATGAGCTCATGAAGAAGTCAGTCGCCGACTTGCAAATCATGGGTACACCAAGAGCTTAATTAAACACCAATTAAACCGAGTTAAATATCCGCAACCGAAGACGCAAAAGGTTTGGCGAGCTACGGTATCTCTACCGTATGTCAAAAGCGCCTCCGAAGGAATAAGTCGACTCTTGAATAGCGCAGGTATTAGAGTAACATATAAGGCAGGTAGAACTCTCCGCTCCGTGTTAATGCATCTCAAAGATAAGACTCCTTTAGGTTGTGCGACGAACTGCATCTACCAAATCAACTGCAAGGGTTGCGCGGGTGTTTACATTGGGCAAACGTCTAGAGAACTCTGCACTAGGTTAAACGAACACAGGAATCGAGTGGGAAAGCGACCCCGCAATCCCAGTGAATATCAATCACTGATTCGGGATTCTGCCCTAGCTGAACACGTGCTAGACACTGGACACAGCGTAGATCTTGATAACGTGAAAGTGATAAGACGGGGTGTGAAATCTTATAGGGAAAGACTTCACTCCGAGGCTGTTGAAATAACAAAGGCTGGGGCGAATGCGATGAACAAGGTGGATGGGGCGGATATCTCAACAATCTGGCGTTCGGTTTTGCAGCGGATTAGGATTAACGAACATCACACCTAATACGCACATGATTACGTAAGCAGTGTGTCGGCATACGCTGACCTGAACAATTAATAAACAATTAGGGATGAACACAGCAATTAGGTGTTGTGATCAATTATCTTGATCAATTATCTTGATCTCCCCTGTGTAGCTTAGTGAACTCAGGATTGGTCAAGAGAATGCCATTTATACCTGAACACTGTTCGTACCGACACCCTTGGTCTGACGAAGCTTCTGTGTTCAGAAGTGAAACGTTACCAAAAACTTACTATAACCGATTCATTGCAAACTCTATTTTCATGATTATGGACTCCCGATCGGTCTCGAACATATTCAAATATAAAAGCGAAATTCTGTTTTGTACCCAACTTAAGGACGTGAGGTTATAGTTTTGAAGTATTTTTGAATTTTTTATGATATTGAAGTTTAAATAATTTAAAGATTTCGTATGGTTTTTCCGAAAGAGTGAAAAATGTTACACAACCAGATTGCTCAAATGCTAGGAAGAACGAAACACAAAAGACGACGCCGTGTTTTCAACAGCGATCAATAATAGAACTTCTGACATCTCTGTCCCAGATACGACAAACATTTATAAAACCACAACAACCTTTCACTTACCGGTAAAGGTAAAACCGCTCGTTAATTATCCCAACGTTTCAACGCTCAACCTTTGAAGCGCTCAGCGTAATTTGCACAAACAAGCAAAATTTTCAACGAGAAACGTTTTGTGAATAAATGAAAACTTGACTTGTAAAATGGTCAAAGTTTTGCACTCTTAGATGTTTGGACGTTGAATTCTTATTAGAACACAAAGAGAACATGGAATGTTGAGTAGAACCCTGATTAAGTGGAAACAAGTAATATCACTACCTACGCGTTGTGCCATTTTACTCAGATCAAAATATGGCTTCATTATTAGTGGTAACGAGATGGTTAATTTGGTGTACATTGGAAAGTTACGATTAAAACCTAGTTTATCAAATCGCTTTGAACTTACCACTCAGCTATGAAATTCCAATCACAAGGATGATTTTGACCCGTGGATCAACAACGCCGATTTGAGAGGAGCTCAGGAACTTGATATTGGGTATACATGCATGATAACTGAGATTTTGTTTAAGCATTAGTTGAGTTTTTAGATGACTGCGTTAGTGACGGTGTTGTCTTCAGAATCCCAGGTGATGCAGACAGATTTTTGAATTACATGTTAGCAAAAGATGGAGCAAATAGAAGTTTACAATAATAAATGTGTCGAGCCACTGGTCTGCTACACAGGCCCCCACCAGTACTGGGAACACGGCGCCGATCCTCGGGATTAAAAATAGACGATTCGGAGGCCCGAAATGATAGAAAGCACCCGTTCTAAGCACGCCGGGCAAAGTCGATATCCATAGTTTATAGGCGGCTAAGAGTAAATAGCTTATCATTGACATTCACTCCAATGATATCTGAGGGTATTCTTCACAGGAAAATAGTGCTTCTCATTCAGAGGCGATATCTACCACACCATACGTTGAAAGTGAAAAGAAGAGTGGGCCAAATGTTTGTTTATCAAGTACATGCAAATGATAATCTATCGGGGAAATAAACGAGGCGACCTGATCTGGTTGTCAGAGATTATGGTCTCGCGTGTTCGGGCTAAGCAGAGTC
Source organism: Atriophallophorus winterbourni (assembly GCA_013407085.1). Classification (NCBI taxonomy): domain Eukaryota; kingdom Metazoa; phylum Platyhelminthes; class Trematoda; order Plagiorchiida; family Microphallidae; genus Atriophallophorus; species Atriophallophorus winterbourni. The sequence continues at coordinate 15,526 of JACCGJ010018343.1, read as the reverse complement.
ATTTGATCTTCAAATTGGTGTTGGACAACTGTTCAAGGAAGTTTTTCTGCTTGCTCGAAGTATAGCCAGTTCTTTCAGATCCACCGCGGGGCTGACATTGATGGTGTCGATGGAAGATATTGTCAAGACGTCGCAACCTCGTTCTTGAACCCAGGCAGATAATTAATTTTCGATGTGTACTTCGAGATATAGTCCAATTATCGTATTTCACGTGGATTGTACTTGTCAGAAGCAGAGGCCAGCGCGTAGATCATTGGCTTGTGATCTGTGTCACAAATTTGCGTCCTTCAAACAAGTGACGGAAGTGTCCAATACTCAGATACACCATTAGGAGTTCGCGACCAAACGTGCTATAATTTTGCTCTGCGGGTTGTAGCTTCTTTGAGAAGAACGCGAGTGGTACAATGTTGCTTTACTTTATCTGTTGTAGCACGCAACCGAAAGCGACAGAGGATGCATATGTTGAAGGTACGAGTGTGCTTTGCGGATCGAAGTGTGCTAGCAACACCACTTACCCAATTTCTGCTTGATTTTCTCGAAAGGTTGTCTACCTGACTCGTCCATTCAGAACTGCTTTTATCCATCAGGGGTGGGCATAGCTTTGAACAATTTGGTGTGAAGCGGCAATAGTAGTTGACAATGCAAAAAACCCACGCAGCTTGTGGGAAAGTCAGGCAATGTAAAGCTTAAAATGGCGTCAATCTTATCTCTGAGAGGTTTAATATCCTCCGAATTTACGTATTAGCAGAGCAAATCAATGGAAACCTGTTCTAGTTGGGTCTTGGAGGGATTGATGACCACTCCGTAATCAGGTAATCGTTCAAACAATTGTTTGAGATGTTGTAGTTGTTCCTCGTGGGAACGACTAGCAACCAAGATGTTGTCGATATAGGCGAAAACGAAATCTAGTCCATGCGTAACCTGGTCCTTGAAACGTTTTACCGTTTGCGCGGCGTTGCGCAGTTCAAATTGCATGCGTAAAAACTTGCTGAGACCAACTGGTATGGTCACGGCAGTGTTTGACACCTCCGCTTGGTGAACCGAATTTGGTGATACGCACTAATAAGATCTATTTTTCCTGAACATACACTTATGATGCAGGGAAATGAAAATATAATGCAAATGCGGGATTGGATACCTATTCGGTTTCGTGAGCTTATTCAGAGCTCTATGAAATACGCATGGTTTCCAGTCGTTGACTCTCGTCTTAGGAAGCATTTGCAGTGGTCTCGCCAAATTACTGCTGGAAGTTCGGATAGTTCCCGTTTGCAACATACGGTCGAATCCGCTTTTGGCGATTTCGAACTTATTCGGGCTAACCTCCGCGGTCTACTAAAGCATGTGTTCCCTGTAGTTATGATCTCGTGGTTGACGTCATTCTTCACATCTGACATCTGGTAGTTAGGAATTGTGATACCCATGAAAGACTCTATTAGCTTTTTGCACGGTGGGCTGAAATGTTTTATATCGCTCTTGATGGTGGGAGACGTACATATAGTTTGTGAGCCGTTTATGTTCAGATTTATTACGCCATCAATCAGTTTGTACCAGCAAAGGTCTACCTTACGGTGGTGTTGGAATATATCCAGGTCCAGTATAGGACTAGGAAAAACCCAATTGATAGGTCTCGGAAGGCAAAAATTGAGGGTGAGGATTTATCCTCGAATTATCAAGTATTTTACCATATGTACGTATAGCTGTACCATCGATGCGCTAAACGCGATACTGGATAATTTGTTTATGTCCTGCGAACATGGAGGTATCACAATTATCTGAGCTCCAGTATCGACGAAAAACTTCATGTTTGTATCAACATCTCGTACATGAAAGACGCAACCGTTGTGAAAAATGCCAGTATACGCGGACGCCATCACGACCTGGCATTCGAGTTCCCTGCTTTCTGAAATGAGCACGGCCTCGAACTCTTTCGTGTACTACTTCAAAAGCGCGCGTGGTTCCAGCAAAAACCTCGTTTATTTGCGCTGCGACACCTCTTGGGACTCTCATCCCTCATAACACTGTTGAGCCGAATTTCCAAATTGCGAATGGCAAGACTGTGGTTGTCGTCAGCTGGATTCAAGGATTCAAGGATTCATGGTTAAAAAAGTTAATACTGTACAACACCACAGGATTACGGTATGAATAAAACATGAAAATTACAAAAGTATAAAAAAAAATAGGGAATATCAAATGTAAGGCTCACGAATGTTATTCTTTTGCATATGTAAGTCCAATTCAGCTTTAAACACCGCCAGGCAAGGAGAGTCCACCACATGTTGGGGTAGAGAATTCCAAAGAAATATAGCACGTACGGCGAAAAATGGCGCCGACGATCAATACGGGAACTTGGAACGTAAAGGGATAAGGTATGTCCGCGTGTCACTTTCCTATCACACACATCGAGCAAGTGTTTTAGTGGATGTCCTTCAGTAGACACAATTCTATATGTGAGGATAATATCGCGTCGTATCCTCCTTTGGGTAAAGTCGCATAGACCCAGACGTTGCAATCTTTCGGTGTACGGCACATTGCGAAGACCAATCACTAACTTTGTTGCTCTATGAGAGATTTTATCGAAGAGAGCAATATCTTTTCGCAGCCAAGGAGCCCAGACCTCTACCGCATACTCCATCGTAGGGCGAAGGTAGATATTCATTATCCTTGGTAAGGTTACCCGAGAGAATCTTCCAAATATTCTTCGAAAGATACCCAACAATCTGTTTACCCGTCGATATATGTTCTGGCAGTGCGCTGTGCTCTTCAGGTTCCCGCTAATCCACACTCCAAGATCTTTATCCAATGAGCTCCATGCTAGGTTTTCCGTTCCTAATCGATATGTCCAAGGAACATTCTTGCCAAGATGGAGCATCTTACATTTCTGTATGTTAAATGACATGTCATTCATGACCGCCCAATTCGACACGCTGTCCAAATCCATTTGCAGTTTCTCACAATCCTCTGCAGAACTTATTGGCGTCCAAATTTTCATGTCATCCGCGAACAGGACTATTTTGGACGATATGAGGGGGGGGTAAATCATTTATGTACAGCAGAAAGAGGAGCGGGCCTAGCACAGATCCCTGTGGGACTCCACTGGTGGTTTTGAACGTTTGGGATAGCGTTCCGTTAACTTTAACTGGGCGTCGCGATCTGAAAGATAGTCGCACAACCATGAGAGGAGTGGATCACATATTCCTAAACGCATCAGTTTTTGAAGAAGCAAATGATGATTGACTGTGTCAAAAGCAATCGAAATGTCTAGGTAACAGACGTGGATGCAAGAACTTATATCCAACTCCTTTGTCCAGTCGTCTAGCGTTATGAGAAGATTCGTTAGACACGAGCGATTAGATCGAAATCCATGCTGCGCTGGCGAAAACAAATTCTGCGATTCAAAGTGTGCAAACATTCTTTTCGAGACTATACGTTCCATGAGCTTAGCAATTACAGGTAAAAGTGTGACGGGACGATAATTTCCAGCGTCAGATCGGCAACCGCCTTTGAAGATAGGTGTTATTACGCCGGACTTCCAATCTTTCGGTACAACTCCCTTAAGCAACGAATAGTTAAACAGGCTGGAGAGCGGTTCACAAAGCTGACGGTGACAGAACCTGAGCACATCCGGTGTGATGCCATCCGCTCCTGGGGATTTTCTTACATTTAGTTTGAGTGAATGACTTGCAACAATCATTGGATTTATCGAAATATCGCACAATGTTTCGATTCCTGGTTCGATTGAATACTCAAAACGTTCCCCTAAAACCTTTGGCACGAACACTTTAGAGTAGTAAACTGCTAGAGCATTTGCGGTTTCCAACGCTGTTTCAGTAAGTTTTTCACCATTCTGGATGGGAAAAATACCTGGTTTGACTTTCGCTTTCGCGTTCATGATTTTGTATAGTAATTTTGGGTTGCGTTCCATTTTTGACAGCAGCATCAATTGGTGCGCTTCCTTATCCTCTCGAATAAGTGCAGTCACTTTGTTGCGTAACATACGGAACTGTTGCCAAGAAGTAGAAGTATTGTTGGCTTTGTGCTGCACCCACGCTGCTCGCTTCTTTGCTATCCACTTTTTTGTTCTGCTGCGGACAACAAAACGAAGTTCATGGACGCACCTTTTCTGAACGATCTGTGAGTTCTCGTCTATCTTCAGTTTCAGAAAACCTACAAGTTCGTTCCATTGCGCGTCAGGGCTTATGTTGTCCATCTGAAAATTCGGAATCTGCACCAGCGTTTTACTCAAGGCCAATTTATCAACCCGTCGAACCACCCCATTCGGAACAAGCGATTGCTGAGTACTGCAAACATAGTCAAACACAAGCACTGAATGGTCGCTAAGACCCAGCGGAGCCTGGAATTCGATCGCTTCGATAGATTGTTCTTACGCTGTTAACACCAAATCCAAGACAGAGGGGCGGTCAGAACCTCTCCTCCGGGTGCATTCGTGAACATGGTTGTATAACGGGACTGAATCTAGTACCTCTCTGAATCGGTATTCTAGCGTTTGTGGAGATTGATCGTCCCTGAGATAAATGGTGGACAGATTAAAGTCACCCATAATAAGTGTCGTTGCTTGCTGTGTGCGAGTCAAGCGCTGAAGCACTTGGATCAACCTTTCGTTGTACGATTCCGTAGATGAAGGGGAACGGTAGACCACACCAATAATGCAAACTTCACCAGACATCAGCGTTAAAGAGCACCAAATTGTATCCTCGAGCGTTAATTCTGTCTTGTCTATTGGATGGCACTGGAGTCGATTATGGTAATAAAGAGCAACACCACCACCACTTCTCTCTCGATCGTTCCTTATCAAATTCATATTTGGAATTGATATCTCCGTTTCAATCAATTGGGAAGAATACCATGTTTCTGTAATGGCGATAATGTCAGGTGAGTAGCGCGAACATATCTCGGTTAGCTCAGCTAATTTGTTTGGAAGGCTTTGTGCATTTGTATATAAACATCTTATAAAGTTTGTGGTGTTTAAATCATTGAAAGTTATCAAAGGGCCGACTCGGTTAGAGTCGGAATGCTCAAGTTTTTTGGAGCCATCACATGACATTCAGGTTGAACCTCATCACTAGGCGTTTGAGGGTCGGTACTATCCGTTTGCTTGCTACCGGCTATTACCTTGGGCAAGCTCAACTTGACGTTTGGGGGTAGGTTTTTTCTATTAGCTTTCCATTCACTTTTGATAGTATCAGTCATTTCGGTTGTGAAGAAGGTTAGCTATAAAGGGCTAGGACCTTGCCCTTTATAGTTGGCAGATCGCGGTATCCTAAAAGCATCCACAAGTACGGTATTTTTAATACCAATTGTTTCGGCTAGATATTTCCACTGTTTGTGGTCGTGCTCAGACTTTTCTTGAGAAGGTACGTCAGCAGCATCTTCCGGAACACCAAGAATTACAATACTTCTTGGATTACGTTCTTCACGAGATTTCTGCGACGACTTTCGCTCCCACCATGGTAGGTCTGCATGGATACGACATTTAGTCTCTGGAACACCTCTAAGAATGTAAGCATTTAAGAGTACGTTTTCCACGTCCTCCGCAGATTGCAGCGTTATTCTTAAAAGGCGAGGATCATCCGTGTGAGGAGAATTCAGGTGGCGATTTAATCGAACTATTGATGAGGGTGTAACCGCGGCCAATCTCATCTGACTGCAGACTTTAAACCACTCAGCTAAGTCATGTTTTTGCTTAGCTTCAAACAGCGTTTCCTGCGACTCGGTCACGTTTGTACATATAACGCTAGGTTTACACCCGCGGACTTTATTTTATAATTTGACTCAGTCATTTTAGTAGTGGATTTTTTGAGTCCTTTCTCGGTTCCGTTAAGTCGAGGAGTCACTGATCCCAACGAACGCTTCCCCGTTTTAGTCGCCATCTGCGCGGTTATCTGGGCAAATGTTGGCCTGCTCGAGTATGATGTATTATCTACCGGCTCTTCGGCAGTAACCTCTAAGTCGGGTAACGACGGTGCCTTTATGACTTTTATTATCAGTTCATTCAGTTTTTTTTTAAACTGGATTCCATTCCATTTAGACGGGTCTCAATATCATATTCAGGGGTTTTCGCCGCCGAGGCTGACGGTGTTGATTTGGCCTTGCAAAGCAGACAAACATAACAGACACCAGGACAGTCATCTCCATTAATAATCGATACTAAATCCGAAGTCAGCGATTTGTCACATTTCGCATGCACTTTCAACAAACAGGCGTAACACGTGACAGACCTCGCCTTAGGACTTACCGACTTTCGGCAAACCGTGCACATGCATCCCGGTGCGCTTTGTATCCTTTTCGGGGTCATCCGGTCAAGGTTGTGTGCAGTACTGTTCAGTTGTGTGTGCACAGGCAGTGGTTCCGTCGAGCGATCGATGATGAATATGGTGAGCGCGACGAAAAGCGTTGCTCAATAATAAGAACAAAGTCAGAATTGATTCCAGCGATGCGCTTCGGTAGTTGCTCTAACGACGTTGAATATATGACCAGTCGACGGCGAAGAATAAGATCTTTCCGATGACGTTAATCCCTTTGAGGACTTGAAGCGTATTAACAGAGTTGCACGCGTAGATCCAATATGGGAAAATCACGATAAATTCCAATTTGCTCGTATTATCGAATACCGCTACGAGAGTGGTATATCCAGAAAGCTGACTTCGAGAGGAGTCCAACAAGGTATAATATGTCCACGTACGTGTAAGTGTAAGAACAGTATATCCTGATTATCAGAGCTCAAAATAATGCGACCGCACGGCACGAATAGACTTTGAGCAATGGATCCGCCTTCTTGACCGTGATTACAGTGGGTTACCTGATCTCGAAGACCTTATCCGCCATTTACGCTTGTTGAGTTATACCAATCATGTTTACTAAGTTAGCCAAAATGTTTTGAACATGTACTGTTAGCCGTTGTTGCAAGAGCTGTTTCAAGAAGCGCTCATCGATCGTTGTTCTGCTGACCAATGTTTGCATGATTAATAGTAGTTCTGACAGAGTCCGATCCTCCAGCACTTCCTGTCTCAAAAGCCGCTGAATACGGAGTCGTTAGGACTCTGTGAGTCGTGTGATCAGGGCTGTTTTATTTCATCGTACATGTTTTTTCAACAAAATATCTTGAACTAGGTACATTTTTTCGCATGTGAATGAGTTAATCACATAATGGAACATGAGCTTATCTTGTGTTATACGTTTTATTTCTAAGTAAGATTCAGCCTGCATGAACCACAGCTCTGGATTTTGAGTCCGGAACTGGGAATAGTACTTATAGACACCGGGCTAGAAACCCTTTGAATCCCTCTGCAGAATCGTCAAATGTTAAGGAAGGAACTCACCGTGTGTTCTTCTTCGGGCTCACAAGTTTTGTTGGTCCAGGTGGTGTTTTCTGATGACTGTGTTAGCAACGGCTATCTGTGATAATTGAATTGAATTGAATTGAATAACCAACCCAAGAATGTAAGTGAGAACAAACGACGCTCACTTGAATTACAGTATGTATTGAATAATGTAGCTTTAACAACAAGAATTTGAATTACGGAATTATTGATCAGTATTGATTATTATTCAAACAATCATCACAACCACCGCAGTTCCAATCATCCTCGGATTTGTTTAATCTTGAATAGGTTTGTTCCCCAGTCTTTCTGATCGTCTGACAGGTTCACTTGATTCAGTATTTTCGGAAGAATCTAACGGTGGTGTTATGATTGCTAACGCAACCAGTATTAGAACACAACTGACCTGAATCTTGGTAGATGATTTGATCTGCATGACGCTTGTGCACAGTTCCGTTTTCCAGATCAAGTATTTTTACCATAGATCTTCCTATCTTGTTTAATACAATACCGGTACTTGGACGGTAATCATTTCCACGATAGTATGATACTTCAGCTGATCCCAGTACAGCTATACGCAAAGTGGGAGGAATAATAATTCTATCATTCGAGCATAATAAACCATCAGGAGTCATTGAGAGTTCATCTCGTCTAGTGAAATATGATGGAAATTTCTTCCGAATATGTGAATTCCATCCTTTCTTCAAAGCAGTAAAAATAGCAGAAAACAAACGTTTTGTGTCACGAATTAAAAGATGAAGACTGACAACAAGTGGTTGCATCAAAAGAGAATAAAAGTATCATTAGGTGTGGCATCTGGTAGTGATTGGCGTAACAAGTAATCTGCATGCTGAATGTGTTTAACACTTTGATGTTAAAATGCATAATCATAGGCACTGAGTGCTATATTCCATCTTTAAACAATTGTGGCAGAACGCTTCAAAATAGATTCACCTTGATCGTATATGAATTTTAATACATCATTGCCAGTAACAATGGTGAAACGATGACCAAACAGGAACTTGTGTAAACGTTGAATGGCCCAATAGACCGCTAACGCTTCACGGTGTGTTTGAGCATAACCCTTTTCAGCAGCAGTTAGCCTGCGAGAAACTCAAATTACTGGACGTCCATTTTCCTCGAGAACAGCACCAATACCGTCGGGGGATGCATCAGTAATTACAAAGGAATGAATTTTGGGACTAAATGGACGAAGAACTGCATCTAACTTTAGAAAGGATAATATGCTACGTAAACAATGTTCATGTTCATCAGTCCACATAAACGTTTCTTTTGATTGAAGTGAAAATAATGGTGAAGCTCTTACACTGAAATTCGGAATGAACCTCGAATAGTATTGCAATGCACCGATAAGAGATCTTAATTGTGTCATGTTCTTTGGGGACTCAGCATTGGTCAGTCGGCGTAAGCGATTGGGATCTGGTTTATAACCATCACCATCAACAATGTATCCAAGGCATTTGAAATTCGAAACAGAAAACAAACACTTTTTCGGATTAACAGCAACATTTTTAGAGGTGAATCTACGAAACAATTCCAGTAAACGTTCATCATGAAGAGATCGTGTTAACGCATGCACGATAACATCATCCTGATATACTTCCACTCCAACCATATCGCGAGTAATATCATTCATGACTTGTTGAAATATAGCAGGAGAATTGCACAAACCAAAAGGTAAGAATTTGTACCGAAATAGACCAAACGGTGTATTGATGGTAGTTAACATTGAAGACTGATCAGTCGATGGTATTTGTAGGTAAGCATCTTTTAAATCAATCTTCGAGAAGAATTTGGATCCAGTCAATTTATTCAAAATATCTTCAGGTTCAACTGTCGTGCATGTTTCCTTCAACAATCTAGTATTTAATGTAAGACGATAATCGCCGCAAATCCTTGGGGTCTTCCCATCAGACTTCAACGGTGTGACAATAGGTGTGCCCCATGCAGAGGACTCAACATTTTCAATGATAACTTTAGAACATAGATCTTTCAAAGCATTTTCAACAGGTTCTCGGAGTCCATATGGAATAAGGCGGCGTTTGAGAAACATAGGATTTCCTTCTACGTCAAGAGAAATTGGAGGAATTTGCATTCCACCAGTTGCTTGAGAACATTTAATTATGAGATTCTTTAACTCTGAAGTGTCTTCAGTCGATGTCAGAAAAGATAGACTGATGTTTAGTGCTTGCATTGCTTTCAGACCGAGAATAGATGGACCAGTTCTAATAACAATGAACCTACAGTCAGCAGTATTGCTTTCATCTCGGATGGAGATCATACACGATCCAACGACAGGAATAGAATGTCCAGTAATGCCTTTAATTGTGAGGCTAGTAGGTTGGATTTTGGCATTGGGAACAAATTGTTTTATATTTTTCTGGGTAATAAGCGATTCAAAGCTACCCGTATCCAGAATAAAATCCAGGGATGCGCCACTAGTAACACAGTAAATGGTTTTACGAATGTGACTAGAATTGCAAGATGTCACTGCCAAAGACAATGATTTAAATTCATCATTAACATCGCTAACCTGAGCGTTTTTCGAATCAGTCCAATACGTTTTAGGAGCTCGACAAACGGATTGGATATGACCAGTTTTTCCACACTTGTGACATCTGGCTTGACGGAATCGGCAAGTGTGGCGTGATGCAGTCAGCCACATGAAACACATTTCCCAATTTTGATTGAATTGGAATTGCTATCAGCAACGCGCTGATAATTCGGCTGATATTTGAGCTGTTGACTTGCTATAGCATTCTTCGATATTTCACGTTTATGTGTATTGAACATGACGGAATTTTCTGCTGGCGACAAATCTGTTGTTGCCACACGCGCATCTTCATACTGTTCGCAGTGATCTCGAACATCTTTAAATGAGGGTTTTGGCAGCTTCAAGAGTTCATTCTGCAAAACACTGTCATGTATTCCTGCAATTAGACGATCTTTCAATTGCATTTCTAGCAAGTCACCGAAGTCGCATTTCGCTGCTTGAATTAACAATTGTAGGATAAATTCGCGAATTCCTTGATTGGGCTGACGCACCATGCAATGAAATTTTGCGCGTTCGGTTGCCTCGAAATATACAGGTTTCACGTGTTGCATTAAAAGCGTCTTCAGAGAAATAGGAGAATCAGGATAGGCTAAATTCTTGATTAACGTATATGCAGATTTTTCGACTGCATTTAGAAAATGAACCGATTTTTATCATTCTCAGCTTCCGGTCGTGTCATACACCAAATTTTGAATCTTTCACAATAGTCTTCAATTTCTCGAGCATTTGAATTTATATCGAGAGGTTCCAGACTTGAATTTGCCATGAAGAATTGCTGTTCGCGACGCCAAATGTGATAATTGTATTGAATTGAATAACCAACCCAAGAATGTAAGTGAGAACAAACGACGCTCACTCGAATTACAGTATGTATTGAATAATGTAGCTTTAACAACAAGAATTTGAATTACGGATTTATTGATCAGTATTGATTATTATTCAAACAATCATCACACTATCTCAATTGAACCCCCCGCCTTGACTCAGAGAACAACGCTCGTATTCCGAATCTTATCTTTTCTGTAGTGACGGGGTTATGCAGTACAATCAAGTTTGTTGTTAGCTGCCTGCTGATGTTATCGTCTCGATATCCTCTTGTTCGTTGCTCTTAGTATCCACTTCTTTATATATGTCGCACCATGTAATTTTTTGAACTGGTCGATGTCACTGGCCGGGCGACGATGGTCAAACAATATACAGGTGATGCAGACAGACTTTTGAATCACATGTTAGCGAAAGATGGAGTAAATAGAAGTTTACAATAAATAAATGTGTAGAGTCACTGGTCTGCTACAAGATATCAAATATCGCAGTGGTTGACGAAATCATTCAAAAACAAGGTTTGTATCCAGGGCGATGACAGAATTATACAAAATTATTCGGAAATCACACGTATGCAAAATAATGACACACATTTCACCTCCTTAGAGTTTGATTGCGTTGATTTCGGTGTATCGAAAAATGATATTTTCCGGAGGCTCTTTATCAAGCTCTTTTATCAAGCATAGCCTCTGGTCCTGGGTAACTCGAATAGTACTTAAGCTATGTTTGTCATGGATCGTCAAACCGATAGCTCCCGTTAACAACCGTTCTCTCTCTGCTTGCATACATGCTGATGATTAGAAGAGTTTTTAGAATTACACCGGTTCCCAAGAATACTATAGGAAAGTTCTGCCATTTAGCATGCTCTTCACATGTTTTAAAAGCCATGGAGATCATAGTTTTTGCTCAACTGCTGAGGATACCATCCGTGAAGGTTTAGAACGAATTTTGATAACAATGAAACGCTATTGAGTTAATGTTGTTGCTTGTCAAATTCCCACAAGTTAGAAACAGCTCGACAGTAAATCACTAGCTGTAAAATCTACTTTAAGGCGTTTGATTCTGCAGATCATATCTATCTCAATTTCCCATACATCAATGGGTCCCGTATTGATTTTCAGTGTCATTATTCAACCTATGGACAATATTTTACTAGGATCCTATAACTCAACATTAGATGAACTCGTGTGGTATGAAAAACTTTAAAGGAAAATTGTATTTATATGGGCAAATGAATATTATTATTGGAAAAAATATTTGATTGACTCTATTCGTTAGCTAATATTATTTTGTACTTTTTTATACCATAATTCTGTGGTGTTGTAAAATGTTAACATGTTGAACCATTAATCGATGAATTCTAACTTTAAACCTACTCAAGCCGTTGGATACACTTGCTAAAATATTAAAATTGATATGTGGATATTATACTATGGATTTCAATTCATTGAAATCAACCAGCTGTGTGCTTTTTCGTTCACTAATGAGGAAGGTATGCTTCAAGGAGCCATTTTGTCTCACGTTTTCTTTTGGGATACATACCACTTCTTTAACAGTCGCCGTCGAATTCACTCTTGAACACCATTAAATCAGAAAAGAGATGATTTTATTTGAATCCCGGAAATTGAGACGCCGTTATTAATTTGCTCAACACTTGCTAGCTAACGTCTGCTTCCGGTGCCCTTCTATCGATTTGTAACACGCTCGTCGTGTCAGCAATGCGCTCACTTCGATGACGTCTGTATGTTCGTCGTCCTCTATCCATTCGGCCTTGAGAAACTTGCGAAGCCGTGTGCAATTTTAGCGATTGAGTATGTATTATCGACTAACAGGGTCCTTTTTGGAAATTCCTCATGATTATTATTCGGATATCTTTGGCAGAGTCGCACTAATGCTGCTAGATATGAAGTTAATACTCGAGTCCAATGTTTCCTTTATAGACCGTCGTAATAAAATTTGCGAATATTCTGTTCGACTTGGTATTGACGTTTGGTGACAAATCTCAAGAACGCATTCTCGCGACGTTGTAAAACAGTGATTCCTGGTTTACCAATCCTCTTTATTGATACAGCATGCGGATCCAAATCGTACTGGGCAAACAGCATAGAACTAATCTTGGGTTGGTTAATGGAAACGGATGTATATCAGGAATGTTGCAAACAGAAAAGTTTCAGCATGTCAAACGGTTACATAACCACTGTCAGCTACCCGATTTCATGTAAGTTACTTAAACATCTGGCTGTTTCATCATTATGGGCCAAATGCAAATCTTGACAGCAAAATCAATATCTGCAAAGTCATTTAAGGTGTTGAAGGTGTATAAGAACAACGCTGTGTCAGCAGGAATTAGAAAAAAATTCATCGCTCTATTAAATCGGACATACTGAACATACTTGGTAAATAAATGGAAGAAAAATGATTTTAATTTGACTATTTGATGGATTACTCCAGCGGTAATTTTGTTACTTGAATACAATTTATTCTTTTACTAACCGTGAAGTAAATGAACGTCTTTCGAGATCATATGAACGAATAAGTGAGTCACAATTGAAATTCAACCTCCTTGCAACTGTGCTGTTGAAAAGGCTATTATAATAGTTCCGTCACCTGTGGATAAGAGCCTCACATCATCTCAGCAGCGGTGTCAAATTTCGCTTGAATCCTGGTCGTTTTCCTTTTGCTGCATCTGGTTTCCAGTTTGATTAAAGATTTGTGGTAGAAAAGCAAATAGCTGTACAAACACATCGGATAGGGATGTAGAATTGCAATGAATCTTACTGTTATATTTCAATACTGGGGTTTAGAAGGAATGAATTAATATTGGAAATCGGTTGGTTGGAAATGTGTTTGGGGGGATGGTTTTTTCAAATGCTTTGTGTAGTAAGACTGTGAAACAACTATCGTCCAGTCATCAATCAATATTTATAAAGGATGCATAACGTCAGTAAGGTTCACTGTGCAAACTGTGTGACCTTCATTCATTCAGTGAATAAACCAGTTCATTTACAATTTGGCCCGCAACTGCTATAGCGCAGAGAGCACTGATGTTTCTCATCAAACTTATTATATAAGAACCAGCAAAATCATCATTTACATAAATTCACATCACAACAACTCAAATTGGTTCCGTGCTGTTTATTCTTATCAAAAGGATACAGCACAATGGGGCATCCAATTAAACAGCTGAATAATGTTAAGCATGATGTGAACGTTTTCGCCACTTATGAGAAAGACTGGCAAGATAAACCTGTTCATTCGCACATGCCCGTACACATAGATGAGTTATACTTATGAGCATGAACAAAAGTCCTCATTAGAGAACTCAAAACGTAGAAACTTTTATGGTAGAGAAAGCAGTAGGCCTAAAAATAACAATATGATGACGATGTATATGAAGTATAAATATAAAATCTCTCAAAAGTCCTATAGGGACAGTCACATACCGCATGGTTCATCATATGCTCAACGAGTATAGTATTTGAAACCACAACAGATTCCAAACGTTTAATCTGTTCAGGCAAAATGTTCCAAGGGAAAGAAATTCTTACAGAACAGAAATTTCGTGTACTTTGTAAGGTAATTGAACTTTAGCAAGTGTTTAAAGGGACGGTTTTGAGGATGCCTGAATTTGAATGCCAACAGGAAGTCATTCCGTATCCGTCGATTTAATTTTAACATTTGCTCCTCGAAAGGCAAATTTGAGAAACGGGAGACCAACATTGTCGCACTAAGATATATCCTGCCAAGTAGTTCGATATCCTTCGTCAGCCATTGTGTCCAGGCATGGGTGGAATATACCGTAACAGTTAGTAAATAAGTATTAATTAACCGGGGTTAGGGTTAGTGCGTGAAAATCCTGAATATGATTTATCAGAACATTTAAGATACGGTGGGCTTTGTTGTACAATCTGGCAACAATATCCAGGCTTAAGTTTAAACGACATCCAGATACCGAGACCTTTTTCTGCGGTTATCCAGACATGATCTTGCTGATATGTGTGATGCAGAGATTTTCCAAGCCGCAGCATCTTACATTTCGCAGAGTTTAATGGTAACTTATTTGTCGAGGACCAACGAAATAAGGTGCACAGATCGCGTTGTAATACCATAAAGTAGTTAACAGACATGACTCGTTTCCATATTTTAATATAATCGGCAAACAGTATAAAGTTGCATCCGATATACTCTACTATATCTTCCATATACACCACGAATTAAAGAGGTCTAAGCATCTTGCCTTGCGGAACTGTAATTGTGACGTCTATGTTACTAGAAAAAGTGCTCTCAACGCGAACTTGGACGTGCCTATCAGCAAGATAGTCCGTTATTAAATTCAATAATATTCCCAGTATACGATAAGCTTCACGATTTATTATTAGAATGGTTAAATGTATCGAAAGTTTGGAAATATCAAAGCAGCAATCATGTACGTCATGATCAACGTCTAGTAGCTTGCCACAATCCTCGGACGTTGTAAGAATGCTAGATAAACTGCATCGATTTCTCCGGAAACCGTATTGTGCTGCAGTGAAAATATTTCGGTTTTCAAAATGTTCCCTTATGCGCGCAGTCACAATGCTTTCAAATAATTTAGAGATCACAAGAAGTAGCGTTACCGGTGTATAGTTCGCTGAGTCTGAAGGGCTACTGCCTTTAAAATAGGAGTTATAATCACTGATTTCCTTTGCGCTGGAATGTTTCCTTCACATAGGCTGAGATTGAATAAGTGCGTGTATGTAGCATTTAAAGCAATGTGACACCTGCAAAGTATAACGAAGGTGATTTTTTGCAC